>JACXGM010003663.1:0-20454 GCA_016801145.1 Umbra pygmaea
GAACCCTCCTTTCCAGCACCTTAGAGTAGACTTTACCAGGGAGGCTGAGAAGTGTGATACCCCTGTAATTGGCACACACCCTCTGGTCCCCCTTTTTGAACAGGGGAACCACCACCCCAGTCTGCCACTCCTTTGGCACTGTCCCAGACTTCCATGCAATGTTGAAGAGGCGTGTCAGCCAAGACAGCCCCTCCACACCTCCACACATTTTTACACATTCTCATGATTTATCATGGTTTAATGTTTCTTGGGTAAAACGTTAATCATCGTTTCATTCCTTTTAAGATTTACAGACAAAATATCTGAGAATTGTTTAATCAGTAATTAGATTCAGCGTTTTACTGAAATCCCTCTAAAGCTAAGACATAAATAGAAGAGACTGGATCAATAGCTAGCCGGAGGATGAAGAAATGAAGTGAGTAGCATAGCAACCTGTCTAAATATTAGTCAAGACCATTCCCCAGGCAGAATTTACTTGTTTCTTTGTGAAAGTGTTAAGTAAGTCAGACAATCACCTCTGTGCCTTCATCCTACTATTGAACGTCATCTCATGCTTCTCATACTATTGTCATTCATACAGAGATTTCATTTTTTCATTTTGAAAGAAAGCAAGGTTGCAACAAAACAGGAAATTAAATATGACTTTCATATCTTTGGGGTTTTAATGGTTTTTTTTTAAGGGGGGAATTATTACTGACTAGTCAGAAGGAACATTTTCTTTAAGGATACCATACATACTTTATATTTCTGTAAATGAGCATAGACTTGTAACCTGAGCAACACTCTTTAAGAAGATAAATTCAATACATAGTGTCTGAGAAAAAATGAAATAAAATAAATGCTTCAAATTCTTTAAACCTACTGTTAATATGAACTTGGCAGTTTTCTTAATTGCTTGATTTTTATGGTATATCACCATGACATGTAACTATACTAGCAAGTATATCTGTAAAACAAAACCTACATTTCAACTCCCCTACTAGATGTGGCCAAAAGAAAAATTGCACGTGGTCCGAGGTTTCTGATTGGCTCTGAGTTAGTGAGTTTTCTAAAGCAGAGGCTGACATCAGGCTGGTTTTCAGTTTGTTTGTTTTTTAAAGGCCTGCAGTTTCAAAGGATTCTAAAAGTGAGTTTTTCCTCAGCAGGTGGAGTGTTGACAAATACACAGCAGGAACTATAAAGACGCAACACTTTCCAGCATGAACCGGGCTTTTAACAGGAAAAAAGGTAAGCACTCACCCACATTTTGGTTATTCTTTGGGGTCAAAAGCAAGCCTACTGTAGTTCTCCACACCATCTAACTTTTATCTCAATAAGCTAAAACATGTTCAAATAAGAGATTTCATAAATCAAGTCTTTTAGTTTAATAAGCTTTTTTGTAAGGACTTTGTCCATGACCAGTGTTAAAAACACTTTGCTCCGGCTGTGTCATTCATTTACTATGTGGCAGGCGTCTGCTCCCAGCCTAGCAACGTCTGTACCCTAGGCTCATAAACTCTCTGAGCTCAACACGCCGAGAGCAATTCTCTGCTGTGCTCAAAGTTACAATATTTTCATCCACACCAACCCTGACCTCTAGAAGCACATCCAATGGCATTGCACAAATATGAAAAAATAATATTTAATAATCGTATGCTTGTTACAGTAGCTAGAACTACCATTTAACACAGAAATCGTATGATGATATTGGCATAGGCGAAATCGTCAGACTGTCTATTTAATGTGTAAAAATGTATTAGGCCTGTACACAACCAGCTATTATGTTTTTATCTGATTGTCAAACAAACTCTATATTGATTCCATAATCAGCATAGACTACTAAGTCTCAATTGATTGACAAGTGACCTGTGATCTGCCTACTGAGGACACAAATAAATACTATTAACTGTAAACACTCATCGGACACTTCATTAGTTAAACCTGTTCAACTGCAAATATCTAATCCAATGCCACGTGGCAACAAGTCAATGTATTTTTATTTTTACAGTTATTTAACCTTTATTTACCAGGTGGGCAATTTGAGAACAGTTTCTCATTGAAAACACTGACCTGGCCAAGATAAAAAGTGCTGAGGTGTAGAAGACATAAAAGTTACACATGAATTACACAACAATGAAGTACAGAATAAAAATAGTAAACAGGAATACATAGTGCAGATCTTCAGAATAAACAATGAAGAATTTGTACAGGTAGTGCAACAAATGTTTGCATGTAGAGGTAGATAAATGGTAAGTACAGTGGTGTGGCAGTATACTATAAAGGCAGTGGAGTAATAGGGTCTGAGATAGAGAGGTAGACTCATCTGATTAAAAAGTGGCAGTGCACAAATAACACTAGAGTAGGTGACATAATGACCGAGGCTGTGGGAAAGGGAGTGTGCAAAACTTACAAAGACAGCTGTGCAGGTGAGAGTGTGCAAAACGTATTCACGACCAAAGAGAGCAGGTGGAGTCAACATGTACAATGGTCTGACAGTAGATTTGATATTAGTACTTTAAAGGTAGTCAGAGGGACAGTGGATTCAAGCTTCAAGGATTTTTGCAGTACATTCCAATCGTTAGCAGCGGAGAACTGGAAGCTTGCCCAGGAATGGCAGTAGGCAGGTGTGAGTGCATCTGTATTATATTAAATTAGTCAAATGTACCTAGACTTATGGACAGCGTGCGCACACTATGCTGGTTACACACACACACAGGGAAGCGCAGCAGCACACAAACATGCAAAAGATATTACGGTGCAAATCCACCATCATAATAGCAATGCGCCAAGGTACAAACGCGTCTGGCTCTTAAAGGGAATTCCCTGGATTGTCTATTAAACACAAGAAACAAACATCTACAACCTGCTCTGGTCTCCCTCTCTCTACACCACACCAACCCGTGACAAATTCTAACATAATAGGATACTATATGAGATTAAAATGTTTTAGTAATCTTAAAGGAATCTGTTTGGTATTTTCTCATAGGATTTGCATAGGAACCAATACAGTTAGACTTTCTGCTAGAATTCTCTTAACAGGATTTTTATATGGTTGATAAAATTTAAAATAACTGAGTAGGGCAACTATGGATATAAATCTACATGTTGTGAGAAAAAAAAACAATATCAAAATGGCATTATTGCTAAGTCAATAAGATTTAAGGGGTTTTGAAGTTGAAAAACTGTGACATTTGTTTTAGCATAGTTTGTTCTAATCTATTCAGTGTGAAGAGTCAAAAGGGTTCAGATGACAGTGCCAACCTAGGAAAGTTGTTATACTGGTACACAGCACATGTTGGCAGCATTGTAATGCTTATTTGTAGTTATTAATTATGTACAATGACAAAATCCCTCCTCACAGCAACCCACAATTCCAGAGGAAACACTAGCTTGCCCCATAGCAACTTAAGCAAGTGTTTTCAACCCTGGTCACGGACGTGGGGCTTTCTACCTGTAATGTACATGTTGTAGGACGGAACGTCTGATGTGAGCGCCGCAGTGTTACAACAACAGCTTGATTTATTTGGAGCCATCTGTCCTAGCGCTCCCCCACGCTCATGAATCTTCAGAGCCAGAAAAGTCAAGACCCTGTTGGATCATTTCAGAGCCCAGGTGGCTCTGGCTGTTCGAATTATAATTCAACACAACACTGTCAGGCAAGCGGTACGGAGGCTAAGACAGTAATCAGCCTAGGCAGGCCTCCCAGCTGACTGTGACGAGGCAATGTTGAAATACATCTGACATATTGATCTGCTCTAACGTCTTGTAGTCAATACGAGAATTGTTTTGCGTTCTCGTGACTCTGCGTTGATACTTTGTCAAGTTATCAGCTCAGAGTCTGGTGGGCATGAGCAGGGATTCTATTGAGTGAATGAATAAAACGTACATCAAATCGCTCAGCTGACACAGATAATACCAAGCAATGTATTCCCAAGACGCAGTGGCTTTTGTCTGTTCCTCGCCTCACACTGACGGCCCATAAATGCCTCCAGACATCCTTGCACACAGTCCAGTTATGTGTGATTGTAGAGAACAACAGAGGTCCATCCAGCCATCTGGAATAAAGAGGGCATTAAACCTTTTCACTGGAGGACAAAGGTCCCTCGAAACCTTCCTTGAACACAACAGCCATTTTTCCCAGTTACCAGCACAGAACCCTGGGCTATTGAAAACAACCATTTATTACCAGAACATCGCTCATAACTTACCCACAATTAGTATCCGTTAGGAAAAGGGTCTAACAGGATGTGTTTATCAGATGTTCAAGGCATCGTGTTTTTTTTTCTGCACTTTCATCGCTCTACAGCAGTGGTTCCCAAACTTTTACAGTCCTGTACCCCCTTAGATATTTAACATCTAGCTGTGTACCCCCTGAACCAGGTTAAGCGACAACGCCCCCACACCACCACAAACACACAGACGCACATATTAAACATCCATACAGACAGAGTGAGTTAAAAATCATTTCTGCTCTTCGTGTAGACATTGGCCAAATCAAACAGCATTTACCATCCATCAGCTTACACACTGAGTGAAATTGATAATTGCTCATCACGGATTCATTAGAAGAGTTAACATAGGAGACAAATGCGTTCACCAAGCAGCATTCCGTATAGGCAGATCTACAACAGACAACATTTTATGGTATAAAATTGACGTCCCATATTGACACTATAGAAAAGGAAGCGAGGAAAACGACTGAACCACCTACGGATCATGTGTAGGAGAAAAGGAGGCGGAGCCGCTAGAACAATCATCAGGGTCGTCCAGTGATTCTTTAGACCCCTGTTCGAATATGTTCAAGTATGTTCGAATATGTTTGAATATGTTCGTTTATTAGTAGGTCAGCCACAAACCCCTCCCTAAAGCTCCTAATCAATGAGGAACATCAAAATCCATCAAGAGTTCTATCAAGCACACCTTTAAAACTACAAGACCTCTTAAGCCACACAAGGTCTTTGGTGTATTCTTTTGATAAATCTAAACCAATTTTGTATCACTGTTTTATTGAAAATCTCGTTTTATGGATAGTTTTATTTCGCCATTATTCATAAATCAAACTATTAATGTCTCTTTTTTATCATTTAAGTCTGTTTTAACCAAAATCAAGATGGAAACTAAACATATGGCTATAGCCTCATATTGACCCCTACGCCCCACACCTGATTCTAAACTGGACATCCACAGAGAAGGGGTAGAAAAGAGCTGGACGCTCTGAGCTATCACCTACAAGAGACACGGTTGTTGTTGTTGTATTAGAAAAGTGGTCTTGAACGGACGTCACAACTCTGAAATGTTGGATTTTATTATCTGAGTTCAGCCTTCAGTCCTTTTCTGCTTACAGTTTGTGTCTGTATTTAGTTTTTAGGCTGTTGAGTGTAAGAACCCAATCTCTCATACTGCGTGGTCACAAAATAAACACTGCAAGTTCCCAAAGAAGTCTACTGCACGCCGCCTGATCCAGAAATCTGACAGGGGCTTCTGATGAAATTAACTTTTCACAGAATCATTCATTGTCATTTCAATGAGGCTCTCTAGTTCAGATGTCAGTACATTCGTTACTGCAGGCTGGACAGAAAAGTGATAATAAATCGAATTTTCTATGTACTTCATTTTGGGGAAGTGCTCCATTGCGCAGCCAGCATACAGTTTGAGAGTCTCGCCATGTCGGTTGAATTCCACACGTGGAGTAATAGTTAGTCTGTCCATTAGGCTACTATGATGAACTATGTTAAAAAACGGGAGAGCTTTAGGTTGTATTTATGAAAGCGTATATGTACCACTACTCTATCTAAGTGGGTTCGTGATCTAGTGTATCGTTGTTTTTCCTTTTTAAAGTTTATTGTAGCATTACATAGCCTACTTTTCGTTAATAAGTTTGTATAATTTGATTACTAAAGATTTTTCCTCATATACTATATAAAAACAAATAGTTATAGTTTATCTAGTTGGATGACAATTATTTGATATTTGACATTGTAATGTTATTTATCCAGACACTACATGTAGGTGGTGACTATTTCACCAATGAGACTATTCATACAAAAATACATTACTTAAACGTATAGGCCAGTTTGAGTTTTGAAATTAATGTTGAACCTCCATTTTTTTCCACATACCCCCTAACGTCAAACGGGTACCCCCAGGGGATATGCACCCACTTTGGGAATAGCTGCTCGACACAGTCTGAAATATGTTGAGGTGATATGACCTCTTTCATTTGTTGGTTATTGAAAGCCTCATCAGAGTTGAGATTAAAAGTTTTATCAAGTTCTTTGTACTCTTCAAACCCTGCCTCTTTGAAAAATGTCCCTGTTGCATTTATTGAATTACCCCACATGTCTTGGGATCAATCTCTTTGATGTAATTACTAAATCTTTGTAAGTATTTTTTTGAAACTTGAAACCAGAAACTGGTTATGTAATGAGGATGACAAAACTGTTCCTGATTTGAAAGCATTTTCTTTGTCTATTTGTACACAGGTTAATACTGAATATAGTGTAGAGCTTACTTATCATACTGTAGAGCTTACACTTACTTTAAGGGATTAAAGAGTATCCGTTCCATTGTGTATTTATTACTAGTTATATGATAATTGCAAAGATTTAGGTGAGAATGTACAACTGGAACCTGTACACTCAACAGGTGAAATATGTGGTTGTTCAGAAGTTAAATCTGCTATCCTGCTATCACCAGGCTTCATTAAACACACTGATGCATGCACTGATAACAGAGAAATAATTGGGCGCGAATCTGTCTCGTACAATTTTTTTTCCAGACTTGTGCATCCAATTAGCAGGAACTGAATTATTAAAGGCAAGGCTGCCTGTGATTCAGAGGTAATGGAACTCAAAGGGCCTGAAAGAGTTTCAGAGAAACCAAGAAGACCTGTCATGGCTGCACGCTGTTGTGAAGTACACTGACCAGATGTACGCTGAACGTTTTGATGTTTGTCGTTGTGACGCCATTATCGTTCTGGTAAAGCCTTTGTCAGCCATATGTCATTGGTGAAACTGTCGTGGCCAAGGTGATTCATACATCCCATTTATGTCCTCGGCGTGCTGGGTTGTTTTTTTAGTCAGACAGGTGATAGCATCAGAGGTTTTGTTCATTGCTATCACCTATATTATATCATTGGTGAGGCAGAGAGACGTGACAGGGATTGAACACTGGTCTCCTTGTGATGCTCATCCTGAGGACACTGGTTAAGGAGACCTGCAGGGAATGAATGACTCAAAGCTTTTATTATCGGTCAGGTTAAGAGCTGGAATGAGTAACCTGGTCTGGTATGCTACTGTGTCTATGCTACCATTCAGTATTGATACCATGCTCAGGGATAGAGATATATGTGTATTTACATTACATATTTTTAGTCATTTAGCAAATGCTCTTGTCCAGATCTTCTTACAGTAAATCTAGAAACATCCCCTGTTTCAACTTATGGTAAGGTGCCTTGCTCAAGGAAACAGTGACATTTGGCCCACTTGGGAAGCGAAACAGCAAATTTCAGAAAAAAAAGTCTGACTCACTAACCACTGAGCCATCTGATACAGCACCTTACCAATGCAGGGATTCGACCATGCTGTCTTTTGGTTACTGGTCAAATGCTCCAATAATACAGATTGTGTCAATTTAGTTTATAGTGAATTGTGCTGACATGCTTAACACCAGCCTCCTATTGGGCTTTTGAAGTACTGTTAATGTCTGTTTAACTTCCTTAAAGATAGACCTTAGGCATTTGGGTTGCCGTAGAAGGAGAATGTTTGTCATCAGTTCAGTAATTCATCAGGGTACTCCACCAGACAAATGTTACAGAGAAGGAAACAAAAATGTAAGATTTTAGTAATTTGGTCAAAATGTGAGATTGAGAACGCTAACAAAAATAGCATGCTGTATTTCCATTCTAATTCCAAAATGTGTCATTGGGAGATCCACAGATTAACGCACCCATGTGGAAAATAAGATGGAAGAGGCTTTAGTGTCTCACAGACATGTTGGTAGAACCAACCAAAGAAATGGTGTGTGAGAAGTGATAAACAGTTTGAGCTGAGCTAAACCGCTGTGACCATCAGATGAATTAGCTTTAGAAATCCACCAAGAGAAAATCATTTACAACTTTATTTGTCTTTTGCAGGGATGAGGGATTGTACTGTAGATATTTGGGATTTTGGTTTAGAATTATTATTTGTGGTTAGAATCCAACCCACATACAACATTCATCTACATGTGTACTTGTTGGTGGCCATTTACATAAGAAGACCAAAGAAATGTCTAAACAAATTTGCATGTTTATACAGCTACTATCGTTTGAAAAACTGCTTTGCTCTTTGACATGGAAATGATTTATGAGGATCTCTCCACTATTGGTTCCCTCAAAGGTCACTGCCTTAATGTCATTGGAACCCTTATTAAGGTAGCGAGCCAATGACATTTCCCAATCCCTTTGTATAAACCGTCCTAATCTTGCATGCTTGTATTCTACTGTCTGTGTAGCAAAGGTAGAACAGTTTGTACTAGGCTAACGTCCCCTAGCTGTAGATCTGAACCAGTGTTTGTATGGCTGTTTTCTCAGCAAGCACATCATAATGAACAGTTTGAATTCCAAGCAAACTCAATGTTAGCTTGACGTGATCGTACGCAGTGGTGCATTAATGTTTCCCCTCAGTGAACAACCTGTTCAAAGCAATTGTGTTTTAATCGTTGAACCTACATTGTTCACTTATCAAGGTTTAATTACTGTTTGATGTCTTTTTCTGGAATAGACTATTATTAATTCATCTCATGTATGCTCTTTAAAATTACATAAATGTGATTTTTCCTAAAATTGAAAATGTGTTACTGAGAACTTTGAAAGTTGTTTTTTTTTCTACGATGTATCACAATGTGGTACATCTACGGTATTAGTCCCTTTGGGTACTTCATATAATCACAGACCTTGTAATGACCTCTGGCCCTCTGTGTGGTCTTATCAGCTGTCACCAACATTATGTATTTATTATTTATTAATTATTATTTTACATTTTTAAGTCAAGTTGGCGGAGAAGGGGGCCCAAGGCCTCCCTGATACAATCGCTGATACAATCGCTTCAGAAACTGCCTATTGGAATAACAATTGCATAACACATGTAGAAACAGACATATAACACATTAAAACAGGATTGTTGTGAAACTCAAAATGTTAACATTACCGCTATTAGTCACATCAGATAATTAGTAATTTTAAAATAACTAACCAAAGTATATCCCATCTGGCCACCCCTTAAAACATTTCCAGGGGTGCCACTGGCAGCATCAGGGAGGGATTCTCCACCAAAGTGTGTGATGTGCGGTTTGCTAAAGTGGAAGAAGTACGATTGGCAGAACTATCAGTCAACCCAGACCTGCAAAGTGGCGTCCAATGACGTTGCAGGGCGGGTCCAACATAAAAAAATATATGTAGATCAAGAGAAAAGGTACTAACCTAGTCACTTCAGAGAAAGAAACAGAATGGGGATCCATTTCAGCTCGACAGTGCATACACACAGGCTTTAGACGCTAGAGGCCTCATATCGTGGAACCTACATTTAACTGCCCTGGGGCGTTGAAAAAGATCTTAAGACTAGGGGGAGGAGTGCCCCTACTGGCACTCTAACGCCACTTCAAGAAGCATTTTTGTTTTTAAGTTCAAGTTCAATTTATTGGTCACATGCTATGGCTCAGCCAGGCAGTCATGATAGTAAAAAGGGATTAGCCAGTGGCGATTCTACATTAGGGGCAATTGGGGATGTGTCCCACCAGATGGCGGTGTTGTGCAAACGGAATTGTTAACAACTAAATTGAATGCCTGTAAGATATTATTTAAATTGTAAGATTATTTTAGCGAAATAAATTTTATAAAATATACTGATAACAGTGATCAAATATGCTAAGTCTGTGTTTTACATCCATTTTGGCTTAAAAACAGAAATGTCTGTTTAGTGTGTACACAAAACGTTGAGCGTGGCTGTGTCCGCACCAGAGTGCTTGCTATTGTTTTCTATGGTTGTAGGGGCTACACAGATACACATGTAGATCATAACACCAAGTATAACATTCCAAATTGACTATAAGTAGATAGGCTGATAGAAGAAGCATGGTGCTATGTGGTGGAGGGGGTCAGAGTAAATGTCCATGATGGTCAGTACTACTAGTATTTCAGTCCATTTAGCAGCATGATGGTCTGTGGGAAGAAACTGTTACGCAGTCTGGTTGTTTTTGACAGGATGCTTCTAAACTGGTGGTGTTTGATGGACCTGATTGTCTGGATCAGGCCGTGGCTCGGTGGGTTACATCAGTGATGGTCTTCTTTGCCTTCCTGTGGCACCTGGTTTTAGAGGTTTTTCAGCTGAGCATCTGACCCTCCACAGAGCCGTACGGTCAGCCATCTTTGAGTTCTCATACCAGGCAGTGATGCATCCTGTCAGTGTACTCTCAATGGTGCCCCTGTAGCCTGTGCCTCTCCCACCCAGAATGTGACAAAGGCCCAGCCATGCTTAACTTCAGGAGGAAACCAAACGTGTGATTTAATATAATGAGATATGAGAATAAAAAAACTAAAAGCCATTAAGTGTAATCCTGAATACAAACAAAAATCTTTTCGAATTACAGCATGAAAAATAATATTATTGTTCATGTAATGGATATATTCAATACTACACTAACAAGTTGCCAGTAAATGTGTTTATTTACAGCTCATTAGTGTATTCCAACAACACAGCTCATTTGTTTTTTTTAATTACCGGAATTGATTGGCAGCAGTGTTGCTAGTAACATGTTGTGTTGTCCCACATTCAGTAACCTGCCAAAATACAGTAGTTATAACAGACATTTTTCAATCCCATATTTCAGTCAGATGAAACACAATAGCTCTTATTATATCAATACACTTACTTTACTATTTCCCTTAGTTTGGCCATGTAAACTTTACTAAAATGAAATTTAATAGCAGTTTGTCATTGTAATTGCAGAGATTTGATTGGCACATTCAACATACGTGATCCGTGCATGGAACCAAACATAACAGGCAAATGGTAAATGTAGGATTGAGACAGTAAATCTCGGCAGATGATGCAGCCATATTTGCAGGGCCTATAACAACTTCACCTCATGAGCTGTCTACACAGTCAAGACTCGAACCTACCGTAGGCTGCTCTGGTCAGCTTGGTGATATGAACCTACCGTAGGCTGCTCTGGTCAGCTTGGTGATATGAACCTACCGTAGGCTGCTCTGGTCAGCTTGGTGATATGAACCTACTGTAGGCTGCTCTGGTCAGCTTGGTGATATGAACCTACCGTAGGCTGCTCTGGTCAGCTTGGTGATATGAACGTACCGTAGGCTGCTCTGGTCAGCTTGGTGATATGAACCTACCGTAGGCTGCTCTGGTCAGCTTGGTGATATGAACCTACCGTAGGCTGCTCTGGTCAGCTTGGTGATATGAACCTACCATAGGCTGCTCTGGTCAGCTTGTTGATATGACCCTACCGTAGGCTGCTCTGGTCAGCTTGGTGATATGAAAGTGTGCCTATGTTTTCTGCACCACCTGGCAGGCCAGGCTGAAACATTTTTTTATCATAATTATTCATATATAGGTAATAATAATTTAAAAACAAATCTGATTTAATTTCTCAATGTTTTTAACCATGTGTTTTATCTAGAAATGTAGAGTATAACAATACTGTATATTAAAAGTTACGTGATGAATTGTCTGTTAATTATCAAAATGATAAATACTTGATGAATGTGGTAATCTTTTGGAAAAGTTGCTATATCTTTGTTCACACTGCAGACATTGATGCTTAAATCGTTTTTTTATGCGATTTAGAATATTGACTCTATCTCTGATTTGTGCCAAATAAATAACTGATATGGGTTCAGATGTCACATAGCCAAATATCAGAACTTTAGTACTGAATGTGGTTTGAAACCTGTCTTGATATCAGATATCAATACGTTTTTGCCTGTTTAGACTTCAGGAAAACAAATGACCGATTTCTGATTTGAGTCACTTCAATCTGCCAGTGTGAACAAGACTTTAGTAACATTTTCAGATAGTTCAAAGCTACTATTTTATCAACGCAACATATAACACAAAACTATCTTCATTTGATGAGGCAATAATATCAAAATTATGGTTTACCGTGTACGGTGAATTGAATAAAAAAATTATCAAGTGCTAATGGTACACAAGGACACTGGCAGTGATGAAGAACACAGATCTCGTGTGATGAGATCCACTGTCTTTTCTTTAGCCTTAATGATTAACCATTTGTATCTGCTCACTGCATTTAATTAAAACGGATATCTGGAGCCGTTAAATTCACCTGCAGGTATTTCAGACTTCAGACTTCGATCCAGCCGAACTCTAAATGAGACAAATGGGAGATTAATTGGCCATTGTTTTCTTGTAAGGGCCAATGATGGTGATGGCTACTGCCGCACCTTTCCCATGGGCGATGTATTGCAAGCAGAGGCCTACAGCTTACCTGCATTTGTAATTCATTAAAGTGAATGTAACTACCGGAGCATTAATGAGCTCCGACTTGTTCTTTCTAAGGCTCCGGAAGACTTCACTACCGACTGTGTTTCTGCACCCAATGCTGTTTTTTTAAGTTCACCCCATGCAATAGTAGTGATGGTCTAACCT
This sequence comes from Umbra pygmaea, assembly GCA_016801145.1. NCBI lineage: Eukaryota > Metazoa > Chordata > Actinopteri > Esociformes > Umbridae > Umbra > Umbra pygmaea. The sequence continues at coordinate 12,642 of JACXGM010003663.1, forward strand.
TGATTAAATTCACTTAGAAATAAGTTTGAATATGTCCACAGTGCCAGATGGTTTGGACTGTTTGGACTGTTGAAGTTCTGCCATTGGGCCAGACGTGCTCCGTCAAGCGCAACTGAAATGTTTAAAAGAAAAACCAACATTATTTAAATCCAGGTCTTGGCATCATCTCTTGTGTGGTGCTTTTCTCTCCGTCAAGTGACATGTACAATATAACTTCAGAGCCAGCGTGTTGTTTTTAAGTCACGGTCACAGTGAGGATATATCGAGTCCATCGCCTCCATCAGGAAGCTCTTTCAAACAACCCCGAAGCTGTCACTGAGTCAGACAGCTGAGGACACGTGAGCCTCACAAAATGACCTCCAACCCGCCACTCCGCCTGCTCCTGAAACCAAGAGGCGCATTATTTCCCCTGGTGACTCGTTTCCTCCGGGTGCCAGTCAAGTGACTTCCCAGTCCGCCTTTTTATATAAGCTGGGCATGGGGGGGTGGGGTGGGGGGGTGTCTCTATTAATCAAGCCCGGGTTGCTGACGCGTAGAAAATCCGTCTGGGCTACCTGCCTTTGCTGCATTGACTCACGGACCGGCCCCCATTCATCATAGTTAGAATTTACAGTTCTTTAGGGAGAGCAAGGAGGTAAGTGGGAGCAGGGGGAGATCTCGTCCATTTGCTCTTTGGTGATAAGTGGAGCGTATGAATGGAGCAAATGCTCTGTCTCTGCTGGCAGACTGGTCACCTGGTCAGATCTGTAGTTTCTTCAGTTCAGGAAGGTTCTATTACAAGACCAGGCTCCCATAGGTTTATTGCTTGTCACTCTCAGGCATAATTTTGTGCTTCATTTGGATATTAGTATGCTGCTGAAGAAAAAATTATACTTAATGTCCCTAATACTCAATAAAAGTTTGGTTATGAAAGATTAATCAAGACTAAAGGTTTCCATGGAGTTGTTTGTTGCTAGGTTTTTATGTGTTCTTTGTCTGTAGCTAGGTTTTTTTGTGTTCTTTGTCTGTAGCTAGGTTATTATTTGGTCTTTGTCTCTAGCTAGGTTTTTATGTGTTCTTTGTCTGTAGCTAGGTTTTTATGTGTTCTTTGTCTGTAGCTAGGTTTTTATGTGGCCTTTGTCTGTAGCTAGGTTTTTATGTGTTCTTTGTCTGTAGCTAGGTGTCTAATTGATCATTGACTCTAGCTAGGTTTCCATGGTAATTGTCTGTTGCTAGGTTTCCATGTTGTCATTGTCTGTAGTTAGGTTTCCATGTTGTCATTAATGGTAGCTAGGTTTCCATGGTAATTGTCTGTTGCTAGGTTTCGATGTTCTCATTGATGGTAGCTAGGTTTCCAGCCTAGTGAATTGTAAGATTTTCTTAAGCATGCATTTTCTAATCTGTAACAAGGAAATATGCAAATATTTCCTTCACCAAACATACATTTTGTGGAAAAACAACATTTGTGAAAAACTCATAAGTTCAAACCATTTATTTTTATGTTCCTATAGAATAACAGAAAGGGTTTAAATGATGTGGGGTCACCAGAACAGGACATGATGTTGAAAAGGAAAATCAATCTGATCACAGCACCTCCAGCAACCTGTGAAGTAACATTAACTTACATAACCTGCACTCCCAACACTAACACACATAATATCCTACAGAATTCAACCGTAGCCTAATAAACTGCTTGTTTACCAGAGACATTGAATCACTCTTCAACTTTACTTCAATATAATTGTTATCGTATAAATGTAAAAAAAGAACTTTTGAATAATAATACATTTTACATATTGTCAAATAGCTTAAACTTATTTAAGCGGTGACATGTTTATGCTGCATAATAGATTTTCAAATGGAAATGCATGATGAAGACAAAGTGTAGTTTACTGGCTGCATGATGTTGTAGAAGGTATACACTTCTAACGTACTCAGAGGTGGTAAAAGTACTGAGAAAAAGTACTTTTACCACCTCTGCATACAGTCCACTCTTGAGTATCTGCATTTGTTTTTTCAATTTTAATTTGACTATTTAAACAAATAGAAAATAATGCATTCAAGGACCAAGCAGAAAATGCAGAAAAGAAAAAACACAAACAGACAAAGTATAAAACCACATAAAATGTAAATAAGCATGAAAATAACAAATAATAATAATAAAATATATTAAAAAAGAATCTTAATTACAGTCTGTATACAAGAAAGAAATAGAGCAGTTAAATAATTTTATGCTACTAGCTCCATTGAATTTAGCAGTAAATTTCTCTAGAATGCATACATTACCATCGAACATGATCAATCATACCTTACTCAAATCAATGTTAAACACAAACCAAAGTGTCAGGATGTTTTTTTGCCTGCAGTTGATGCTGCTCGAACTATTTACATTTCTTGAAAGGTCAATTTCACATTTGAGTTTTAACCAAAAAGTAAAACTGCTGAGCAAAGTGATTTTTCCCAGTATATTTGCTACATATTTACATAGTTTTTTAACAGTTTTACAATACCAAAACATATGAGTGTAGTCCCCAATTGCAGAGACAGAGCAATTATGACATTGATTATTGTCTGAAAGCTTTAATTTAAATCTACATTCAGGAGTGAAATAGGTTGTGGGTGCATATTTTAAATGTATCTGTTGAATGGGCAAGATTCGTAGATGAGTTAAACATGTTGCTCCATATAACGGGCCAATCTCATTCTATAGCAGAACCTTTTCCTACAACCTTCTAACAGAGACAGTGTTTACTTGAGATAATTTTTATTTATTATAGATTTGAGATACCATTCCAGTAATGTTATTTCGAAGCTTAGACAGACATTCCACGGTACAACATATGTTTTAATAACTGTTTGGAGTTTGAAATAAAATAAACACAAACATGATGAGCCAGGGATAGAATAAATTTTGAAACAATCTAAGGCCCTGTTGATTAAAAATATTGTCTAAAATCAAATTCCTTGTTGGTCCATTGTCATCTTGCACCTTTGTGCTTGATCTTGGCCAGGTCAACGTTGCAAATGATAATGTTCTCAATCGGCCCACCTGGTTAAATAAAGGTGAAATAATTTAAAAAAGTGAAGAAAAAAAACTTGATTCAGACCAGTTTAAAAGATTAATGGCTTTTTAATGTTAGCCACATTTGTCCCTTTTTGAACTGACATGAAACATTTGTGTTTTCTCTTTTCAGATAAATCCTGGATGCACACGCCAGAAGCCCTGGCAAAGCACTACATACCCTACAATGCCAAGGTATATGTCTGGAGACCTCCTTTCATCAAGATGAAATATATATTAATTCTGCATGCCTTCACACTCACAGTAATGCACGTTGGTATTGAGCATGCTTGTATTTCATCCAGGACTGTTTTTTGCTGTGGGGGAACAAACGTACATTCGAATGCAAAGTTAAGATGAGCTGTTTACGATTAAAAAAACTTTCCTAGGTTGGCAGCTGTCATCTGAACTCTCTTGAACAAATTTCATAGTTGATCTGTAGATAATTGTTTAAGAGTTGCTTTAATATCAATAGATGTAATTGTTTATCTTCCTGTCAAAGCATGTACAGTACATTTACCTCCGTAGTTGCCCTACTCAGTCATTTTGGATTTTTTAATTACCATTTGCTACCATATCAACCATATGAAAATTCTGTGAGAGAATTGTACCAGAAAACATTACTGGATTGGATTTATGTAAATCCAATGAGAAAAGCCCCAAAAGATTCCTTTAAAATAGCTCCCTAAAATGTAATCTGAGTACAATATGATCCTATTATGATAGAAAATCCTCAAGGAATGTTTTACTAGGGGTGAATGTCATAGTTTCAGTAAAAACTTGAATAAAGGAAGTGCTTCAGTCACCCTGACATTAGCTACGTTGATAACTTCTGTCACATACAGCAGCTTCATTGGTCCAGCAAGTAGATTTTCACTGGGCCAATACAAGTCATATAATTATGTTAGGCTGATATCCTATTTGAAAAAATGATTGCACTAATAAAACCTTGTCCATGTTAGCAACCTAGAACATACATAACTGCCGCACTGTTCCGCCCCAGTAAGAAGCAACTGAGGGTAGACTAAAAATACCTGAATACAACTTTGCTAGTGTGTGTGAGTCACTCGTATATATCGTAAAAAACACAACTTTCCTATCACACTTTTTAACATTCTTCTGTCTGTTTTTGTCATCTATTTTGTTTTCTTGCCGTGGTTTGGACGCCGCGCAGCGCCACGTTAAAATTAACACATTGGAAACACTAGAGCATGCCACCATATACAGTATAACAATGTCTGTAAACATTTACTGGCCTACAGATGGTTCATTAGGGGTCATCAAAATGTAAGTCATTATTGTGCCCGTCAGTGTCACATTGGAGGTGGTGTGTAGGTAAGGAGTCAGACCAATGGATACACAGTTCAGGACTTTTAATAGTACACGTAAGAAAGTAAAAACCTGCCACAGGCACGTCACAAAATAAAGGTTGGCTACAGGAATTCCACGCATAAAGTACTCCCAAGTAGCACAGGGAGGAGAGCTGATAAAGCCTTTGATAATAAATCAGTTATACAAGTACACTGTGGTTTAGTTCAATACATACGATATATAACGGTGACACATTAACACATTCCCCTAGCAACACAACAGATGAACAATATCCCACAACTCCCTCACCTGTTAATGGGATTAAATAGACAAGCAGGGACCATTTAAGCGCAAGTGTAGATAGTTGGTTCTGATGAGGGAAAACGGAACTGGGGCGGTGGCTTCAATAGGCAGGCGTCCTCGAGCGCCGGGTCCTGGACGCGCCAGTAGGGGGAGCTCCTGGATTAGGAGTGATAAGAGTGCTTGAAAAGATTTTGAACATTTTTGTGTGTTGTCAATCTTTTTGTGTGTTTGAAATATCTTTATATTTTGATGTCCACACCCGCACAAACATTTTAGGAAATATTTATTTGAAATATTTTGAATATTATAGTAGTTTATAATTTTTTTTTATCAAATCAAGAAAAAGTGAACAGTGTTTAAATATAAATATCTATGTATATATTTGTAATAGTGGCAATATGCCATGGATTCCAACCATATTCTTGCCCCAAGGCCTTGAAAAATAATGTTTACTTGGGAATTGATATATGGCTGTTTTCAGGTACAGAACACGTTTGACTATGGCCAATTTTTAAAGCTATTTCGTTTCCCCTAGCTCACAGTCTGTCTGCTCTACTCTTCAGTCAAAGGGCACAATGACACAAAGGCAGCACAGAACACACATCCTGAATGCCTAAGAAACACTTCAGGAGTTTTTGAAAGGGAAAACAAACTGTTCCAAATGAACAGATTTGTTTAGTGTTTTGTTTTTTGCTATGCTGCACACACCTTAAAAAGAGGAACACAAGGAAGCAAAGTGTTACGGGCGGTTTGAAAGCTGAGTGTCTGTCAGCGCATACTGGAACTTCAGACACGTCTTGTTAAAGTGAAAAGAACGGCTAAAGTAAAAAGTCCATGCTGCCACATCTGCTGCAGACAGGAGAGGAGACGTGTCTAAAGGCAGCGGATGGGAATGAGGTGCCGAAGGAAACAGGTCTGGTGCCAAAGAACTTCACCAGGTGATGGATGTTGCAGGCTGAGTTTAGAGAGTGGAACTACCTCTACTGTCCAGCTCAACAGAATGCATCAGTCAGAACCGAGACTCACTCCACCGCGCGTAGCTCATCTGTCATTTGCTGCATGCACTGTGCCCCCTCCACAGCTTGTCCTTGAGGCGCAATGGTTGTGCGAAGTGCTGACATCGTTTAAATTCAGGCTCATCCGCGTTTTTTCGCTCCATTGAGACGAGCGTGAAGTGGCGTTTTTGGCTTACCAAGCCCATTCCTTCACACACTGTGTGGGTATGTCCCTAATGTAAATAAATCATAAAGGACATTTTAGTTATCTTGTCAGAGTCCAATAAACACTGTTTGCTGAACCTCTTACTTTCATCGCTATCCTTTTGAAATTATTGTTTCCATATATGGTTATGCTGGAAATTACTGTTTTTACTTATTTACAAAAACGTCTGTGTGTAAAAGGACACTCAATGTTACTCTGTCATGTTGAGACAGACTCTGACTATGCTACAGAAGCCTCTGAGACGGGACAGGTTGTGCTCTTTTCACCAGACGAGCCATGTTGACAGAGTAACTGTTGCCATGGACAGATTGAGCTTAAGGCTAAAGGTCCTTTGCTCCATCTGTTGGATAGCAGCAGAAGTGCTGTCCTTTACCAGATTTTTTTTTAACTTTAGCACTTTCGTAGTGCCATATTGTGTATAGTTGTATGGCTGTGTAGTTAAGTAAAGCGTTTTATTCTCTTTTCATTCTAGTTTCTTGGAAACACAGAAGTGGATGAACCAAAAGGCACAGAGATTGTAAAAGATGCAGTTAGAAAGTTAAAGGTAAGATGGCTATACAATTTTCTTCATTGGGAACACAAGTTCAAGCTGTATTTCAGCTGGTGAGTACACAGAGGCCTCACATAACTGAACCTTATGGGACAGAAATGTGCTCTAGGGCAAGCTTCTCTATACCAGCAACAGCTTAAGTGGGCAGTTAATATTTTCACACTTTATTTAACTTTTAACCACTAATTTTGTGGTTTTCTCTAACCGAAATGAAACCATAATTTTATCTGAACCAAAATTCTAAGTAAAGTAATAGAAACTAGCTTTTTAATGATTCCTTGATTTTAAGGTCTGACAGCGTGAGAAATAATTGTGTAGCATAACATATTTATAATTTACTATAACATGGAAAAATCTAAATGAATTTTTAGTCAACAAAATAAGACAACCTTGATTTCTTAATCTTTCCAAATACAGTTTACCTCTGAGATTTCAGCTTTGTGCCGTGGAGCTGCTTTGCCTTTATTTTTGTTGCATGTTGGCTTCCCTCACCTTTTTTTTCTGCCAACATTTCAATTGTGAAGCCATTCACCAGGAACCTTGGTTTCAAACCCTCCACTCGTACTATGAGGGTTTTAACATTTGCTGTAATGCTGCTCTGATAATGGTGGCAAGTTTAGACATCAAAGATGATATGTTCGACACTTAGTCGATGTCATTTTCTAATTAACTTGGATAACCTACAACTCATTGTGGCCTCCTTTCCAGTTATCATTATTTTTATGATGTCATGACAAAAAAGGGCTGACTGAAAGATACAGAATAGATTGTCAGATTTCTTTTTCTTCATACTGTAGCTTTGATAATTAAAATGTCATATTTCTACTCAACCCCCATGTAGTTTCAAAGGCATATTAAGAAGTCAGAGGGACAGAAGACACCAAAAGTGGAATTGCAAATCTCCATTTATGGAGTTAAGATCTTAGATCCCAAGACAAAAGTAAGTCTACTAAACATGGCATGGCTTTGATATAAATGCTCTTAGGATATATGCGTGTTATAGCAGCATTCCTGTGAAGTTTTACGGAGGAGGTATTCTTGTCGTAATAAACCATTTGTGTTTCTTTTGATTTTCAGGATGTTCAGTACAACTGCCAGTTGCATAGGATATCTTTTTGTGCAGACGACAAAACGGATAAAAGGATATTTACCTTCATCTGCAAAGACTCCGAGTCAAACAAACACCTCTGCTATGTGTTTGACAGTGAAAAATGTGTAAGGAAAACAAACAGTATATAATGTGCCTTATTTCCCCACCAAAATATCCAGGATTTCTGGAATTTCTGGAAAACCAAGGAATGTTTGGAATATTACTAGAATTGTGTAACTTAAAAGATACTGGAATTTGAAAATTTTGCTCTGATATATCCTAGATTCATGTTGAATTT
>JACXGM010003663.1:20554-41018 GCA_016801145.1 Umbra pygmaea
AAAGTATATTTAAATTATACTCCAGTATTATACTTCTAGTATACTTATGGTTAACCATAAGTATGTATTCAATGTATTTAAGTATATTTGAAGTATACTTTCAAAATATACATACCAAAATAATATATTAGAAGTATATTTAGGATAAATAAAATACATTTCAAGTACATTTAAATATACTTTTTTTTTACTTGGGCATGCTGGAAAAAAAGTGTTTTATACACTTCCAATGACAATTGTTTGAGGGAAAAGGTCACAAAGGATGCTGTTGTGTTCTAGGCCGAGGAGATAACACTCACTATTGGACAGGCATTCGACTTGGCCTACAAGAAGTTCCTTGAGTCTGGTGGCAAAGACGTGGAGACCCGGAAACAGATTGGAACCTTACAGAAAAGAGTAAGATTGAATGGTTGGACACGTTTCACATGGGACTGTTCCTTCATAAGGAATTGAATACAAGTGCAGTCCACCTCTAAACAACAATCGTATTATGAAAGCAGATGATTTTTGTTTTGGATGTTGGATAATCCAACAACAAGCGCCCTTCTTTTTTTTGCAGATTCAAGAACTGGAAACTGAAAATTCCGAGCTGAAGAAGCAGCTTTCGGACCTTGAGGAACGGTTGATGATTGCACCTGTACCTCCAGTAAGAACTGCATGGAAATCCAATCATGGTCTAGACCTCCCTAAGTAACCCATAAGGCCCAGAGTAAGCTGTCATGCTGTGTGTGAACTAACTAGCCAACTGACTCTTCTGCTTGCCATCTCTTCACAGCTGCTGCACATAAACTCTTCTAACGAGGCCTACATGCTCTCCAGGCCTTCCTCGCTCTTCTGGTGTCACAATCTGACGTCTTTCTCGTGTCTCGAAATCTCTTCACTCACGCTCACCCCTATGAGCTCGCCAGAGTCCAACCTTTCTGCAGGCCTACTAACACCGCCTCCAGCTAAACCTGCTCTCCTTGCGAAGCCTTCCGACGGATGCAGCATTCCACGGCCTCGCGTACCCACTTCCTTTCTTCTTGCCTTTTCTTTCGTTCTTGATTTTCTTTTTCCACCCTACTTTTCTGATTAAGCTAGACCTTATTTTTTACTTATTCATCCTGAGTAGACAATGCAGACATGCAAAGTGTGCTCATGAATATTTAAAGAATTGTAAAATCTCGGCTCAATTGGTTGATTGCATCACTCTATAAAATTCTGACTTCAAATGCATATTTATGTCTTTGACTCCAGAATGTAGGACAATACTGCCAGTGGCACAAATCATTTGAATGAACTAATAACCTTTACGCTCGCAGGCTGGCAGCGTTTCCTTAAAACCCCAGATGTCCACAGATGTTTTTGACATGGTTCCCTTCTCTGCTGTGACACCCCTGGTGCCAGTCCCCGCAAGCAACGGCACGCCCCCTCCCCGCTCTACAACATCCCCTCTAGGCATGAGTAAGTACAATGCTCCAGTTACTGCACTACAAGAATTACTGTAAGACTAGCAGTGTAGTTTAGGGTGGAACTGACAGGTGGTCATCTAGGTGGTACGACTTTGTCCCTCTGAGCAATGCATGGCCTATAAAACTTTTAAATATTAAAATTATGTTAAATTGGATCAAAGAACTTCCATAATGTAGGGTTGAGTCATTGTTGGCGCAAAAAGAAGATGGCTACAGCTCATTTCATAAATAATATAATTCATCAACATATTGCTAAGTAGTCCAACTGTTATTTCCATGAGGCTCCGTGTTCCTGAGCACTAAGATGGCTCGCTCACTTTAGCACACGACATGAAATACATGAAGTGAAACAGAAGCTTAATGAAATAGAATATAGGATAATAAGAGACCGAGCACATCGGAGTAGATTTGTATTGTCACTATCTTACCTAGACACTGTCTAATGCACTTTACTGACCAGAGCTCAGATCATTATTAGCTATTTATTGGTCCAATTATTGGTTATTGGTTAACAATGAGGGACTTTCCACAATCTGCACAGATCTATATCTTCATGTGGAGGCTTGTCTTTCAAGCAGCCTTTAAAATTTAAGTTAAAGAGCTAATTTATGACTTAAAGGTTGTAGTTTAAGAGAGGCTTGCATATGCAAATTAGCCTAAATTCTCTTGGTGCTTTGTTTATAACAATCAAAATTGACGGTATTAATGTAATAATACTTTTTTGTTACTTGAATCATAGAGCACTTATTCATGGTTGATATGTATCAAGAAAATAGTTTGCCTCATATGTTAACCAAGATGTTCTGATGGGTCTAGGTTATACTAAAATGGCTGCAGTCTTACTCTGATTTAAAGTGAATTTAGGCATATTGTTGAACATCATTTTCTGAAGTCAGTACCAGTAATGTGCTTAGCTTCATCACCTTTTTGATGGATCATTATCAACCTGATCATAATCAGGTTGTAAAAACTGTTACATACTTGGCTACCTCCACCCATACGATGTGGTGGAATTTCATAATTAGATTTTATTTAACAACAATCTAGGAGGAATGTTATCGGGGAAGGAGGAACATCAGGGTTAACTGTCTTGCTCACGGACACAACCAAAATACTTTCTTCTTTGCGCCTGGTAGATTAGAACCAGGGACCTTTCTGACATCACTCAGATTCTACAATCCCAAGTCTGTGATCATGACTAGTGTCATAGGGTGTGGTTTCATGCACATAACTTTCATTGAAATAAAGTCTATGCTTAAATAAGTGTAACCAATGCAGGTCTGTATTATCACCCGTACTTTTTGGCATGTCACTCATTATCTTCTTTGTGTCTCGCAGGTAAAGACCTTTTTGATGCTGAGCCTTTTGATCCGTTCACCTGTGGGCAAGCCAACTTCTCCCCGGATATCCAGTCCAAGCTGGATGAGATGCAGGTGATTGCATGTCTCTAAACGACCTTATGTATATGTAGACAACTTATTAAATAGTTACAAAGTAGGCCTCTATACTGGTCGTCAATGTGGGAACTCCCCTCTCATTTTGACTACAAAAAACCTGCAATGTTTTTAACTTCTCAGGTTTGTTGTAGTGACATTATGGTTTTATGAGGCTCTGTGTCTACACACCTGGTCTTCTACACACCTGGTCTTCTACACACCTGTTCTTCTACACACCTGTTCTTCTACACACCTGTTCTTCTACACACCTGTTCTTCTACACACCTGCTCATCTACACACCTGCTCTTCTACACACCTGATCTTCTACACACCTGATCTTCTACACACCTGATCTTCTACACACCTGCTCTTCTACACACCTGCTCTTCTACACACCTGCTCTTCTACACACCTGATCTTCTACACACCTGATCTTCTACACACCTGATCTTCTACACACCTGATCTTCTACACACCTGATCTTCTACACACCTGATCTTCTACACACCTGATATTTTACACACCTGATCTTTTACACACTTGGTGTTCTTTGTCTTTAATGGTAAATATAATGGCCAGTTGTTGCTGTATGGAACATTAAGTTTGATAATGTCGTAACTCCAAAAAGATGAATCATTTTAATCAAATCCACTTTCCTATCTATCTTGTCAAGTTATCCATACAAGATCAAAGTGTTTGATAACATCAGGCGTGGTAGTGTAGAGCTTCCACAGGATATCATTATTGTACATTTCCATTTTTTCCTAAGCAATTCTTTTTCTGAAAAGATGTACCAATTATGAGCTTTCACTGATATATTATGGTAGCAAAACAATAATTGATGTCACAGCATTGATGTAAAATAACAATAGTTCACGGATGCCTGGATAATAATATATTCTGTTCCTCTTTATTGCTGGGCATGTTGTACACATTTATTTTTTCTGGCGCATGATTAGATATTTTAGATAATAATAGTCATTTTCATAGTTGGAGGGTAGCTTATCTGTAATTACAAAAAAGAAATTTCACTGATCATGTCTTTGACAGAAATGGGAATGACAACTATGTTGGCAGGGTAATGTATTCAAATTAGAATTGAACTTTGGTAAACCTGCGTGGCATCCAGCCCTAAATTGCTGTCCACATAAACGGTTTAGATCTGTGTGGGCGTTTTGGAGGTTGGGCCTTTGGATGCTGTGCTGTAGGAGTTCCAGTAGGAGGCCATACTGTGTTAGCACGATCACTCCCCATTTCTGAATTATTTGTCTCTGCCTCCTTCAAAACCCATTGGATGAGGAAACCACAGGTTCCTCCCCTCTGACGTTTCCCTCCAATGGGTTTTCAATACAGAAACAGTGTCATTCCAGGAAAGTTTTGTGTCTCTAATTTTCCTACTGCCTTCATTTCTTTCTGTTAACAATCTGTTTGCATTTCTTCTTTCCCTTATTGCTGCAGCGTCAGAGATGGTTTGTAACTTTACTACCCATTTGAGTGCTGTGTGTGGTTGTCCTGACTGTGAAATGGGCTATGCCACTGTGAATGGACTTGCATGTATTCAGTTTTTGTGACCACTCTGCAGAGTGTCCATTAGTAGAACCAAGTACACCCAGCGGCCTTGTTGAAACATGACACTGTCTTCATGCTGCATACATGCAATTTATCGAGTCGAAGTTACATTTCTCTTTAGATCTTAATGAAAAATAACATTGAACTTGTTTTAACTTGTATCAAAAGGATGCATGAAAGATAAAAGCAGGTAACTACAGATGTTTTTCATTTCTCAGTCCTACTTCATGACGTCAACAGCAAAGGAAACGGATATGAATTTAAAATAGATCTGATATACATTGGTGTTGGGTGTGCTTGGTTGTCATCTCTGTCTATAATATAGTAACTGAAAATGTGTGAAAAGTATTTCATTACTTGTCAATCTGTTCATCATATTTGTATTAGTTTTTGTCTAGAAAAGGATAATGTCACTAGGTCAGATTAATTCAAAGTGCTGCAGTTTTTATTACCTTCATTATCCACAGACTAGACAGATGCTTATATTCTTTATGCTTTATATGCTATACGTAATTCATGGTTACAGTTCATCCTGCATTTGAAGCGTTCCTCAACATTGATGCATTGATCAAGTGTGATAATTATTACACCAACTACGGTTTATGTAAAGTCTTTCCTCCCACATGGAGTTAATCTGTCCTGGCTCTTGTTTTTCAGGAGGGGTTCAAAATGGGACTGACTCTAGAGGGCGCTGTGTTTTCTCTTGATCCTCTAGACGGTCGCTGCTGAGTCCGTGAAAACACGTTTCTGTTACGTTCTTTTAACTTGTTTGTATTACAAGTGCCAACATTGGGTCTACAGTCAAAATGTAAATGTTCTTCTTGTCTTGAGGTTTATATGTATTTCCATATGAATTTGGTTTTAGAATATTATGTAAAGGCATATTCATTCTAAAATAGAAAGCACTATTTTTGTAAGAACTCTAATGACAAGGACGAGTTTTGAGAGCCCTTACTTGCATAGGAAGTGAAGGATGTAAATAGTATGTCCAATGGTACACTCCGTGGAAAGATTTTGGTACGTCTTGTGTAGAATCTGTTTTATTAAATATGCACCACTTGCACCAGTTACCAGATTTGCATTTTGTCACACATTCCTTTTTACTATACTCATAAGACATTTAAATGTTAGTTGTTCTTGTATTAATACTCATGTATCGATCTTTCAGTTAGCCTGTGATATGACATATCCTGTGTCTTACTCGTGTATCTTTATTTGACAGTATTTCATTAATTTCTGGTTATTGTGACCTGATATTGATTAGATGTATTTTTTTAAGCATTTACCATATCAGTATGTATTGACATGTATTTTTCTTTCTTTTGATATGTCAGTATCTTCTTGCACCAGAAAGCACTTTTGAAATCCTCTGTCCATATACAATACTATAAAAGTGTTCTTTAACTTTGTATGCAATATGACTTTGTTGTTACACTTATTAAAGAAAATATAACTGCATCAACGCTTAGTCATTTTTAGATGATTGGCACTGCAAGTTATTAAAATCTCTGAATTTTATACTTTATATAAGTGTAGATAATCAAGTTTTGCTTTTTAACACTTTGACTTGGTTGTGTTAAAGTAATTTTTTTAAGTAATATTTGCGAAGTTATATCACAGAAATCTTACATTTAATTCTAACCCAGAGCTACTCAATATACTTTTTCATCTTTCCATGTTGGTCCCCAGTGGGACTTCAACCCACTTGGCATTACAAGCAAACACCAGACTTAAAGGGACAATCTGTTATTGTTACATCTATGTTGGCACTATTAAATTAATGATTTAGAGTGATTGGATTTCTGAATAATATTTATTGTTATAACTAAATGTTTTATGGTTGTGTTCACCATTCCCCCATTACAACCCAAAAAAATTAAACGATTTGTTTACATTATAACAAAAACTATTTAAAGCCTCAAAACATATGAATTCGCACATCATCAATGAATCTACTTCAATCCATATAATGGTTTATGAACATTAAAAACTCTTCAGATTTTTCCCTAACCCTCTCCATTTCATGATACTTTTGAATAAATAGTGTATAAAAAGTATGTTGTCACCCCTAATAATGGTGGAGGAGGGATCATTGTCTGGGGCTTTTTATCAGGATTTGGGGAATGCCCCTTAGTTCCAAGCCAGGAGTTCTCATCCATCATCAGTGTCTGACCTCCCAAATATTATTTTGGCTGAATGTGGACAAATCCCCTCAGACACACCCAAATCTTTGGACAGCCTTCCCAGGGTAGTGGTGGCTGTTATAGCTGCAAAAGGGAGGCCAACTCCATATTAATGCCCATGGTTTTAAAATGGGATGTCCAACAAGCTCATGTGAGTGTGATAGTGTCCAGATACTTTTGGCATTATAGTGTATTTTGAATGGAGTCCCATTTGTTTAGATGTTTTGGAGACAACTAGAGAAATTCAACGATGCATCTCCATTGGATAGATAACTTAAGTGACCATACCCTGTCCTGTTCATTAGATAATTCAATCTCTACGGTATCTCCTTAGTCATGACGTTGCCACTTGTATGTATTCACTTCAATGATTTAACAAGTGTTTCTCTTAATATTCACACTTCAATTAGCTTAGCTTACATTTTGGAACACTTTTTCTTGGTCCTTACCTGTAATCGTTGCCCCTTTGTGTTTCTTCTGAACTAAAGTGGTTCAAATGGATGGTTGGTATTGTAAATATCAAAGAAATATAACCAAAGACCCTTTGAAATAAATACAGGCAGAGCAAAAATTATTTCATAATTTATTTCAGTGGATAAAAGTGACTTGGTTCTGTGATGGACTATGCTAATTGATTTGTCTCTGAGATGTACCTGCAGTACAGCTACCATCCTATTTACATCTTAGAAATAATAAATAAATACTATCTACTTATCATTAACCCCAACAACAAAAAAGAAATGTGAAAAATGGATATGCACAAATGTAACTAATGAAATCTACTAAGTAACAACATAATGGACAAACATACATTTACAATAACACATTTAACCCTCATCTACTGTAAAATGCCTACAGATACACTTGTGTCACCTTTATGCAAACAATGTTTAATTGATGCACTAATGCTCAGCTTTACATAAATAGTACTGTAAGACCATAGCTAATTAATATGACAAAAAGAGCTTTTGGGATAGACAAGCAGTTTTTTTAATTTGTTGCATAGCAAAAATACATGAAGCGAATTGTTTAGGTAATCTTTTTCAATGTGTCAAGTTATAAAAGATAAGAAAGTGACTTTGAAAGCTTACCGAAAAGCACAATTAAAAAGCATACTGATATTGTGAAAATGACCAGAATTTTTAAAGAACCGTATGGCGTTAAAAAATTTTAAGTATTAAAATGACCAAGACTTATTGAAATAATTGTTGAAATTACAATTAACTTAAGATAAAGCAATCATATCAAATGACAATCACCACGCACATTTTCCAATACACTGATTCCATCTCTTCATCTTTATTGGCAATCCCAAACCTTGCCTTTTATTTTTTCAAGCAGAGAAAAAAATTATCAAAACCAATAGCACCAAACCTGTGGAACGGGTTACACATCATCACGGCATCCATATTAGTGGAGACGAGGTAGCTAACACTGAGGAATAGACGATCTGGTTGGACCTTTCATTTGGATTGAATAGAGTCAGCATGAACTGGATGCAAAAATCAGTTGTATCAATGAAGCATTTAGCTGAATTCATTTCCTCAATAGCACCATAAAATATACATTATAAATGGATAACAGTTTGTATAAAAACAGTAAGGAGTTTTGGAATAAACTGTTGTTGTATTTTTGTAGGATGATGGGTAAGACTACAATTTAAGCAGCTGTAATTACTATGTAACTAACACATTATTAACTATGTGAACAACCTAGTAGTTACATATGTATTGTTATGCCATTAAATTACTTTGAGATCAACAGTTCTACTATATAAATACATTGTAACATCAATTTTGTGGAACTAATTCACACAGTTGGAACAAGGAATTGCTAATTCACTTGCCAAATGTTAGTCCATGGGTTGGTACTGATGGTAATAAATTGAAATTTACATAGTAATTACAGCAAATTAATATAAGGTGTTACCAAGTTGTATTCTCATCTTACAAACAGCAGTTATTGACTATAACATTCTATAATTTTATGTATAAAATTAATATTTGTCAATGATCTTTGGTAGCATTTTTTCTTTGTTTCAAAAAATATATATTGTGTCACTGGGCTGAATCTTTGTACCTTAGCATAATAATCTACATTGAAAAAACTGATGTAACATCATCCTATTAGTGTATTGCTCAATTGCAATCAACATTCTTAAATGTTGCTTACTTTCTCTGCATCTCTCCCAAACATTCATCTCGTGTTCACTGGGCAAGAAACTATCAACTACGGCCGGGAATGGCTGGAAAGGCACAATAAATATCATGCCACAGGGCGATAGCTGTCCGCAGTATTTGTATGTACAAGGCTGATCGCGTCACCTGTCCGTCCAAAAGTCTCAGGATTCTCCTCAATGCATCCCTGTTTTTATCGTCGATGTTGTCGGAATTTAAAGGAAGCAAACAGGCCCAATATCGATACCAAACTCCTGGTTTGACCCTCCAATGTCCACTGGGGCCATGTCCATGATAGGAAGCCTGGCTGTTTTCTGTGTCCTGTACTCAAACACTGTTTTGCCCCAGTTACCGTTGGATTGCTGTGGACAGAAAAGCAGAAGGTTTGGCACTGTTTACATTCTGGAACCAGACTCATGGTCCTAGTACTTAATCATCCTAAAAGGAATCATCCACGGGTTGTTGTGTACTCACCCCACAACTGTCCTCCACCACGGTGTATCTGAAGCGATTGTTTCCCTCAGCTTTGAGTTCCAGGTCGTTAGAACCCTTGAGGATGACGGCCTTCTTCAGGTTCCCAGTCGCCGGGTCCTTGTAACCAACTGTGTTCTTGCAATGGTAGGTGATGGTCTGGGAAGCCTCTTTGGAAAGCAGGCGGATGAACGTCATCTGGACGGTGACAGAGTTGGCCGGTTGGTCTTTGTTACCGTAGGTGAACTGCAAACACACACACAACACAAGTACATGAGGAATTACTCATTTTCTAGTGATACATTTATGTACAGATCCCATATTTACATTGCAAATGTCACTTACTGTTGATAGATTCATAAAATGACCACTAGTGGTCAGCCTTGCTTTAGAAACCTATACTTTTCCCACATCCAACACACTTAAATACTAGAATTCATCAGAGGAGAATTAAAAAATGTTCATAAATTCATAAGACAAACACTTAGACAGTCCCATTCCTGGAGGTTTCTTTCTGTCAATTCCAACCCTGTTTATGATAAAACCGTCCACACTGCAGCAATACATTTCTTACTTGTTTTCCTTGGTTGATATCAGCTCCAAACCACACAGGTTTGTTTCTTGAGGTGCTCCACCATACTTTCCGAGGTATGCTGGCAGGATTGGCCGAGATGCAGGTTTCTCCAGTCTCCATATTGCAATTTACTTTAATAGCATCCTCTGCGCTTCCTTGGTTGGGATCAACCCAGTATTCACCTGTGACAGAGAAAGATAAACGTTTTCCTCCAAAATTGCCTCAATTACAACAAAAACAACAACGAAAAGACCTAAATGCACTTTCACGTGTAGTACTTCTCGTCTTATGAAACCAATGACTCACCGGTCTTCTTCAGTGGGTAGCACTGCTTCAGGTCCTCGCAGGTCCTTGCCGGGTGCTTCCGGCTGCCGTCTGGGCTTTTCATGCTGTCAATCTGGTTGCTGAGGGCTTTGAGGGTGGCCTGGACGCCTGGATCCAGCTGTTGGGTGGCGTTGTTGTTGGGCAAAGCCTCGTCCTCACTGAACTCAGGAGGAGGAGGTGGGCCCGCGTCGTAGTCCTGTATGTCCCCAAACATGTCGTCCATGGCAGCCGTGGGGGGGCCGGGAGGGCCTGGCGGACCGGTAGGGCCATCCTCTCCAGGTGGTCCCTGGACGTAAAAATTAAAAGTATAATAACTGGACGTTTTAATTTAATGCAATGTTTTGAACAAATTCAGCTTTTTGACTCTGTGTCAATTTACAATGATGTTTGTGTTTTTTCCCCAGAATACATTTGCCGAATGCCACCTGCTGTCAATCATAACTTAAGTATCAGAGTTCTCTACCCATGGCGTTGATCGACCAGCGAGCTTTTGTACAGTGAATATATCGTCACATCAAACAACCTCTTACATGCTAATTAAACTGCTGCACTCAAAACTGCATCTAGATTGATTCTAAATTAACAGTAAATTCATGTATTGTGTACTATAAACCGCTATGCAAATGTTTGTCAAATTCATATGCATTTTCCGTTAATTTCGTCCCTCAGGATTTTCTGTTTATTTCGTACTTAGCATTTAAAGGTAATTGCGATTATATGTGTATCAACATGCCTCAGGTCCGATGTCTCCACTGATTCCACGTGTTCCAGGTGGTCCCATGGGTCCAGGCTGGCCAATATACCCTTGTTTTCCTTGAGGTCCGACAGGCCCAGAGGGTCCCTAAAGTGATGTAGCGAATTAAAGGTCCATTTAGAATCAGACAAGAAATGTAACACGATCAACAACAATCATTATCATGTCTACATGTAGCACATACCCTCTGGCCATTTGGTCCGATAATCCCTGAAGCACCCTGCTCTCCTGGTGTACCCTGGGAAATGGAGTAATTAGTCATAAGAACGCAGATTGTAGCTGTAATTAGTGTGGTCATATTACAGGGAGGTGTTGGTTTGACGTACCGGGGATCCGGGGAGACCTTGTAACCCCGTGAAGCCTCTGTGTCCCTTCTGTCCCCTCTCCCCATGGTCACCGAGGTCTCCCTTATCACCTCTTGGTCCTTGTGGTCCCTGTTGTTTAAGAGTATGCCATGTCATCAGATTAAATGATAAAGAATTCTTGGTGCTATAAAAAGAGAAGCTTTGATTTGTTTTTGTTTGTTTGTTTGTTCTTACCGTTAATCCTCTCTTTCCTGCAGATCCCGGTGGGCCGTTTGGTCCTCTGGAACCCTGTGTTTGGATTGGACATCCACGTATGTTAGGGACACATTTTAGGACTACTGTGTTTGGACTGGACATCCACTTGAGTTAGGTACACATATTAGGACTCCTGTGTTTGGATTGGACATCCACATGAGTTAGGTACACATATTAGGACCACTGTGTTTGGATTGGACATCCACATATGTCAGGGACACATATTAGGATCACTGTGTTTGGATTGGACATCCACATGTGATAGGTACACACAGGGGCGTCGGACTGGGGGTAAAACCAGTACTGATTACCAGGGCCCGAAGGGGAGAGAGGGCCCTTGAAAAGTCTGGAATATATTGGGGTTGAGGAGCATGGGGGCCCATCAGGACTGCCTATGCATAGGGCCCAGGATCTTGTGCAACACCGCTGGGTACACATGTTATATTACCCCTGTGTTTGTATTGGACATCCACATGAGTTAGGTACACGTATTAGGACAACTGTGTTTGGATTGGACATCCACATCTTTAGGGACACATATTAGGACTCCTGTGTTTGGATTGGACATCCACATGAGTTAGGGACACATATTAGGACTCCTGTGTTTGGATTGGACATCCACATGAGTTAGGGACACATATTCGGACTCCTGTGTTTGGATTGGACATCCACATGCGTTAGGTACACATATTAGGACAACTGAGTTTGGATTGGACATCCACATAAGTTAAGTACACATATTAGGACCCCTGTGTTTGGATTGGACATTCATATGTGATAGGTACACAAGTTATTACCCCTGTGTTTGAATTGGACATCCACATCAGTTAGGGACACATATTAGGACTCCTGTCTTTGGATTGGACATCCACATGAGTTAGGGACACATATTAGGACTCCTGTGTTTGGATTGGACATCCACATCATGTAGGTACACATATTAGGAGTCCTGTGTTTAGATTGGACATCCACATAGGTTAGGGACACATTACGACCCCTGTGTTTAGATTGGATATCCACATGTGATAGGTACACATGTTATTACCCATGTATGAATTGGACATCCACATGAGTTAGCTACACATATAAGGACCCCTTTGATTGGACTGGAAATCCACATGTGATAGGAACACATATTAGGACCCCTATGTGTGGTTTGGACATCCACATTCGTTAGGGACACGAATTAGGACCCCTGTGTTTGGATTGGACATCCACATGTGTTAGGGACACATATTAGGACCCCTATGTTTGGATTTGACATCCACATGAGTTAGGGATACATATTACGACCCCTGTGTTCGGATGAGACATCCACTTCAGTTAGGGACATATTAGGAACCTTGTATTTGGATTGGACATCCACATGTCAAATTACACATATTGGGACCCCTGTGTTTATATGGACATCCACATAAGTTTAGGACACATTTTAGGACCCCTGAGTTTAGATTGGTCATCCACATGATTTAGGTACACATCAGCCATGGTCAGTTCATCTTAGTTGGGGACACCAGGCTTGCATTATCATCCGTACTACGGGAAAACAGAATGATATCACGCATGGAAATCCACATAAGTTAGGTATATATATTAGGACCCCTGTTTTTGTAATGGACATCAACCCTAGTTAGGGAAACATATTAGAACCCCTGTGTTTGTATTGGACATCCACATGAGTTAGGTACACGTATTAGGACAACTGTGTTTGTATTGGACATCCACATCTTTAGGGACACATATTAGGACTCCTGTGTTTGGATTGGACATCCACATGAGTTAGGGACAAATATTAGGACTCCTGTGTTTGGATTGGACATCCACATGAGTTAGGGACACATATTCGACTCCTGAGTTTGGATTGGACATCCACATAAGTTAAGTACACATATTAGGACCCCTGTGTTTGGATTGGACATTCATATGTGATAGGTACACAAGTTATTACCCCTGTGTTTGAATTGGACATCCACATCAGTTAGGGACACATATTAGGACTCCTGTCTTTGGATTGGACATCCACATGAGTTAGGGACACATATTAGGAGTCTTGTGTTTGGATTGGACATCCACATGAGTTAGGGACACATATTAGGACCCCTGTGTTTGGATTGGACATTCACATGAGTTAGGTATACATATTAGGACAACTGTGTTTGGATTGGACATCCACATAAGTTAGGGACACATATTAGGACTCCTGTGTTTAGATTGGTCATCCACATGATTTAGGTACACATCAGCCATGGTCAGTTCATCTTAGTTGGGGACACCAGGCTTGCATTAGCATCCGTACTAGGGGAAAACAGAATGGTATCACACATGGAAATCCACATAAGTTAGGTATACATATTAGGACCCCTGTTTTTGTAATGGACATCAACCCTAGTTAGGGAAACATATTAGGACCCCTGTGTTTGGATTGGACATCCACATAAGTTTGGGACACGTACTAGGACCCCTGTGTTTGGATTGGACATCCACATAAGTTTGGGACACGTACTAGGACCCCTGTGTTTGGATTGGACATCCACATGAGTTAGGGACACATATTAGGACCCTTGTGTTAGGCTTGGACATCCACATGAGTTAGGGACACAATAGAACATTCCAGTTAGTGACACATTTCAGGAACATCCAGTTAGTGACACATTTCAGGAACATCAACAAGAGGTACTGCCCTATATCAGGAACACCTACATGAGTTAATAAAACATACCTGGAACATCTATGATTTAGTGACTTATAACAGGAACTTGTTAATGAGTTAGTGACATATAATAGGAACATCCACATTATTTAGTGACACATCAGGGGCAGCTTTAGTCAATTTTTGGCTAAATGAGTAACATACACTCACTGGCCACTTCATTGGGTACACCGGTTCAATTGATCGTTAACCCAATATGTATAATATCAGCCAATCATGTGGGAGTAACATACACTCACTGGCCACTTCATTGGGTACACCTGTTCAATTGATCGTTAACCCAATATGTATAATATCAGCCAATCATGTGGCAGCAAGACAATTAATTTAGTCATGTAGACATGGTCAGAAGGATCTGCTGAAGTTCAAACCAAGTATCAGAATGGGAATGAAAGGTGATTTAAGTGACTTTGAATGTCGCATGGTTGTTGATGCTAGATGGGCTGGTTTGAGTTTTTCAGAAAGTGCTGATATACTGGGATGTTCCCACACAACCATCTCTAGGGTTTTACAAAGAATGGTCAGAAATATATAAAATATACATTGAGCCACAGTTCTCTGGGCAAAAATGCTTTGTTGATGACAGAGGTCAGAGGAGAATGGCAAGACTGAGTCAAGCGGATAGAAAGGCAACAGTAACTAAAATAACCAATAGTTACCATCAATGATGTAGAAGAGCAACTCTGAATGCACAAGACATTGAACCTTGAAACAAATGAGCTACAGCTACTCCTGCCAGCTTCAAAACAGGAAACTAAGGCTACAAGTGGCACGGGCCCACCAAAATTGGACAATAGAAAATTGGAAAAATGTTGCCTGGTCTGATGAGTCTCGATTTCTTCTGCGACATTTAGATGGTAGGGTGTGAATTTGGTGTAAAAATCATGAAGGCATGGATCCATCCTGCCTTGCATCAATGGTTCAGGCTGGTGGTGGTGGTGTAATGGTGTGGGGGATATTTTCTTGGCACACTTTGGGCACCTTCGTACCAATGTAGCATTGTTAAAATGCTACAGCCTTTATTGTCACAGAGTATTCCTCTTCTAATGGCTACTTCCAGCAGAATAATGTGCCATGTTACAAAGCTCATATAATTTCAAACTTGTTTCTTGAATATGACAATGAGTTCACTGTACACAAATGGCCTCTACAGTCACAATATCTCAATCCAATTGAGCACACTTGAGATGTGGTGGAACAGGAGATTTGCATAGTGGATGTCTGTAGCAACTGCGTGATGCAATAATGTCAATATGGAGCAGGAATTCAGAGGAATGTGGCCAGCACCTTGTTGAATCTATGCCTCGAAGAATTAAGGCAAAAGGGTTTTAACCCGATACCAGCAAGGTGTACCTAATGAAGTGATTGTGAGTGTATATCAGGAGCATGTATACATTGTCATGATACTTTTCCAGTTTGATGTTCTCATATAGAACATTACCATTTGCACATTAACATTTTCAGCTATGTTCATCACGTTACCTATCCTTGTGTTATTTCTTTTGTACTGCCACTTTACATTCCAATAATCTACCTCAATATTTTAGACCATATTTGCAGTGAATGTACAGTATTTTAATCGAACCAAATACCATTTATATGTGTAACTATTGAATGTCAGTACTCTGTGTGTAACTTCATGTCACCTGCACCTTACGCCTTATGGCCAGGTCGCGATTGCAAACTAGAACTAGTTCTCAATTGATTAACCTGGTTAGATAAAGTTGAAATTATATATAAATATAGGGATTGTCATGTTTTGTATAGTAAATCCAAACAAATGGAATCTGCATATTACGCACAGCGTCTCCTCTCCTCCCTGGACCACCGGTCGTTCCGACTGGACCTGGAGTTCCTGGTTGTCCTGAGGCCCCGACGAGACCTTCTGGACCAGGGTCTCCTCGATCACCCTGTGGAAAACATCAAAGTCATGCAGCTGGTCATGCTTCATAATCACATTCTGCATTCTGTTTGTTACAAAGTAAGGTTTGAACTCCTACCCGGAGCCCGATGACTCCATCTTTGCCTGGAGGCCCATCTGATCCAGCAGAGCCCTGAAATAAAATGATGTTTCATAAATAAACACAATCACCGGTAATATTTCACTGCTAGCCACAGAAAGAGCAGCAGTGTTGACATTTTGGCGAGAAGGAAAATATAAAAGGATACTTACATCGGGACCGGGATTGCCTCGAGGTCCATTGGCACCAGGGGTGCCGACTGGGCCAGGGGGTCCTTTGTCACCCGTAGCCCCGGTAGACCCCTGTTTCCCTGGTGGACCCTAAGAACACCGGAGACAGTGGTAGCGTCAGGACCAACGTATAACACGCAGTGTGGGATTAAAAGACGACAGGTTTAAATCGGAACTTACGGCCGGTCCCGGAAGTCCGATCATACCACGCTCGCCCCTCTGGCCAG
Source organism: Umbra pygmaea (assembly GCA_016801145.1). Taxonomy (NCBI): domain Eukaryota; kingdom Metazoa; phylum Chordata; class Actinopteri; order Esociformes; family Umbridae; genus Umbra; species Umbra pygmaea. Next base: position 37,183 of record JACXGM010003663.1, read on the forward strand.
GAAGACCCACAATGCCTCTCTGTCCGGTGGTCCCAGCAGGGCCTGGGGGTCCATCGGGCCCCTGTGGGAACAAATTCATTAGCAGTTTAAGTGGACTGGATATTGCACTGTACAATGGTTGTATATTTTTGCAACATTGGATTGGTATATATTCGGTTTATGACGTGATGGTTTACATATCATTTGGTTAGGTTTTTATTCTATTATTTTAAATCATGTATTAGCGGAATGGGCAAACTGGGATTTTGTGTACTACGTGTTCTGGCGTACAGTGGCAGTCAACATGATCACGCTCAAAAAGCCATTTGAGGGCTAATAGCCAAAGGGCTTAATATTCATTGCTTTTATGGATTTTGGACTACGGCAAAAGTCGGTAGTTTACCGTGGGTCCATCCTCCCCAGAGTCTCCCTTGTCTCCCGGACCTCCGGCTGGTCCTGGAGGGCCTCTCTCTCCTTGTCTCCCAGGGGATCCGTTCTCTCCACGAAGCCCTGGAGGACCCTCCTTCCCCGGAGAACCAAGAGGACCTGGCTCTCCAATGGGACCCTGTCACAGGATAACAAATTTTAACTAATGTTGTTTATCCAGTTCAAAGACACGTGCCATCCCAATGGATTTGGTATTAATTTCCCAGTAGTGTGTTTAGAAACACATTTAGTCAAGAGCCACGTTCAGCCAATCCAGCTAAATGTGTTTTGATGGTACTCACAGTTGGGCCGGGGGGTCCAACCCTCCCTGCGGATCCAGGGAAGCCAGTGGGGCCCTAAGCATGGAAAGATGTGAAAACCCCATGGTTACTGGCCCTGTCTTTGTTCCAAACCTGTATTTGATTGCATTGAATGTCAATAAAATTCTTGTATTAAACATCTGGACACAATCTTGTCATGGTCCAGGACGTTGAACTTACAGGTGCCCCCATAGTACCTCTGCCACCCTTTAGTCCGGCCACACCCACTATGCCCTGTGGAGAGAGGAAGATGGCTCAATGACATTGTTCCTCCGATTCGGTTTCAATTTGTTTTTTTCTTCATAAACGTCGAAGCATGTAAACTCACAGGGGGTCCGTGGGATCCTGCCAAGCCTTGTGGGCCAGGAGACCCAGCGTCACCCTTCTGACCTGGCTCTCCAGGCTCCCCCTTCACTCCTGGCTGTCCATCTGGACCCTGCGTGGGCAATGAGATGATGAGAATGAGGGTTGAAATGTTTTCTAACTAGCATTTACATTTTAGGTCACCAAGTAGATTCGGACATATGGACATTATTTACAATGTATTTATGTTTATAACATAAAAAGGAAAGCTGGATACATATGAATATCTACACAGTAGAAAGATAGAAGATGTCTAATAACATAGTTTCAACTGAGGAGATATGAAACAATAGCTTCAAAGGCATTATGGGTTAGAGTTAGAACAACTCACTGGTGGCCCAGCAAATCCCACTGGACCAATTGGCCCCGGTTCACCACGGGCACCCTGGCAAAACAGAACAGAAATAGATCATCACAGTGCCATAAAACCCAATACGATATGTTAACATTTTCAGATGTTATGTCCAGACTCCACTTACAGGCATCGCTCGTGAGCCATGAGGTCCGGGTGGGCCTTTAGGTCCAGGTTCTCCCTGCAGTTACAACACTGTTTAGTCCTGGTTACGGAACATAAAATGAACTAGCTGATAGCAAATATAACAAACTGCCTTTTTACCTTTTCACCACTGGGTCCATGAGGTCCTGGTGGGCCGAGGGATCCAGGAAGACCCTGGAATTAGAAGATGTGTTGTTACAGGGAAGTTAATTCACCTGTTTGTGTGACCCAGGCAATTCATGGAACATCTTGAACAGAACATGCTTCTACAGGCTGAATCTTACTGTAACAACAGCCCTGTTAGAACAACTCATGCATTAAATAGTAGCGTCATTTTTATCAAAACTGCAGATAACTTTTCCAGTTCTTGACACAAGCGCTGCGTGCCAACGGTCCTAGCCAATTGTTTGAACAAGCTTTGTGTGTGCCTCAGGCTAGCATCTTTCATATGCTTTTTGTTTTAGGTAAAAATATAACTCACTCTTGCACCATCGTTTCCAGGCGTCCCCTCTGATCCTTTCTCTCCAGCTGACCCCTGAGGTGATGCAGAAAGTCTCATGAAAACAATATGACCATAATACTATTATAATTTTATCACAATGTAACTGCATAATCCCACACAGCCACTGTCCCCACAGAACACAGTAGAAGGTTCCAGAAGACTGAAACAAGAACAGTGGTAGGTTACCTTTGGATGAAATTAAAATGATAAGCAGATGATGACGTTGAAGGTGGTGACGCATGGGTACTTACTCGGTCACCTTTAGGTCCAGGAGGGCCAGATATCCCCCTCTCACCGGGCATCCCCTGAAGGCCAGGAGGTCCCAGGTCACCAAGTCCCCCCGTGGGACCAGGACTGCCCTTTAGATAAAAACGAGTGGTTGATTTTAATATTTCCAGACACAAAGTATGCATAATTTACCATTTTGACACCATATAACTTGATCTGGAACAAACAAATACCTTCGGTCCATCAGGCCCTGGGGCTCCAGGAATTCCCTTGGGTCCAGCCTGGCCGTGAGATCCCAGTTCCCCTCGTTCTCCTGGGATACCACGATCTCCCTGTTGACACAACATGCTTGTCAGTGACAAGAATACACTGCAAATGTGATATATTCCCATTTACTCTATAATTGTAAGGCGATAAACCTACTCGTGGTCCTGTTTGACCAAGAGCACCTCCTTCGCCGGCGATACCCTACACAAGAGAAAAACTCAATTTGTCACGGTATCGTACAATGAGGACTATGTCCCAAAATATAGAGAAGACTGTATGTTAATACTACCTAGAAGAGGTAGGCTTCTAACTCTCAGACATTCATGGAGTGTTAGTGTTAGTCAAACTCACCAGATCACCTGGTTTGCCTGACTCTCCAGGTGGGCCTGGAGGTCCAGGTAATCCCTGAAACACAAGATTCACTTCAGCTGATGACGACAGAGCATGGTGAAATAATCGCTGTTTGCAGCAAGCTAGCGTTTAACTGTTGTCAGTAAACAAATAGAACACATCAAAATCTCCATGGTGACCTACCTCGTTGCCATTAATTCCAGGTGGGCCCTGCTCCCCTCTTTCACCAGCAACGCCCTTCAGACAAAGACAACATGTTGTCTCACAAAATTTAGCTTTAACGATCACATGTGCTGTTTTATTACAGCCTATTAAGTAATAGACCAACTTTTCTAAACATCAGTGCCAGAATTTGCATCATTGTGGCATAAATCGGTGACTTACCGGAGGTCCGGCCGGACCAGCAGGTCCAACCTCCCCATCTTTGCCGGGAGGACCCTAAAAAGTCAGTCACTGTTAGCGAACATCCCACAAACACGACTGTCCCCATTTCAATTATTTTTAGGCGATGTGTTTAGTGTTTGTCGAACAAGACACTCACCCTTTGTCCTGCCACTCCAGGAGATCCTTGTTCACCAGTCTTTCCTGGGTCCCCCTTTGGGTTCAAACAGCCAAAGTTAATTCACCTTTAACAGCCATCTTGAGAACATTACACATTCAAAGGTTCTTACGTTAAAGCCCTTTGGTCCTGGTGTTCCCATGGTTCCTGCTGGACCTCTGGTTCCGATAGATCCTGCAGGTCCTGGACGGCCGTCTTCTCCCGCCGGACCCTTTAGAGTAAAACACCACCAAACAAAATCACTGTTACTGTACTTCTGAGTGTCAGTATCGCATTAGAACAACATGACTGTTACTGTACTTCTGAGTGTCAGTATCGCATTAGAACAACATGACTGTTACTGTA
>JACXGM010003664.1:0-14319 GCA_016801145.1 Umbra pygmaea
ATTACTGTTGTGTGCCATATTTAAAGTTGCCAGCAGGTGTCACTGTCGAGTCAAGGTTTCGAAACGTTTCACGACGCCTCGAATCAAATGTAACGGAATTTAACTGTCAAGTAGAAGTGTCGAAACGTTTCACGAAGCCTCGACACAAATGGTTCAATTGTCTCAAATGTTTCAAATGCCTCGTTTTAACCATCACTAGCCAACAGCCGCTTCTGAACCACTGTCAATCCCGGCAGCACTTCGTCGGCGCAGACAAATGACGTCCTAGCTCTGCTCATCCCCAGAGAGAGTGATATAAAATGGCACCCTTTTTATACAGGGGAAGGGCATGATGGGATAGCTGTTGATTGCTGAAACCAGGTGTATGGGATAATGGAGGGGAGGAGTCAGGGATAATTGATGATTAGATCAGCTGAACCAGGGCCACCTGTGGGAACAGACACACTTAACAGAACAAACACACACACACACCCACACGAGTAGGAATGGGAAAACAGGAGAAGAATACCCGGAGGAGAGAGAGATGGCAGCGTGGAAGGAGACAGGGCAGCGTGGAAGGAGACAGGGCGAACGTGGAGGCGTGAGGTGTCGTCGCAGGACTTCGACATGGAGCGTGGTCCGGGAGCGGCGTTTGATGTGGAGGCCTTCTTTATTTAGAACCTTTTGTTTTTAGAGTGTAGGTAGTTACAGGTATTCAAATTAACAAAACACTCTAAAAACAAAAGGTTCTAAATAGCACTAAAAGTGGTTCATGGCTTGTAATCATAGGGGAACCACTTTAAGTGCTATATAGCACATATCTTTAAATATGGTGCCATGTAGAACCATAAGAGGTGCCATATAATACCTTAAGCACCTCATAGAACCGCTGAAGAACCGCTGAAGAACCGCTGGAGAAGTAGTGGTGCTATATAGCACCTTAACTATTTAAAGAACCTGTTAAGCCCAGTTTGGGTCTTCAGCGGTTCTTCAGCGGTTCTTTTGGCTGGTTAAGGTGTTATATTGAACCTCTTATGGTTCTACATAGCACCATTTTTAAAGATAGGTGCTATATAGAACTTAAAGTGGTTCCCCTATGATTACAAGCCATTAACAACTTTTAGTGCTATTTAGAACCTTTTGTTTTTAGAGTGAATGACAGAGGTGCTCAAATCTATGCACCTGTCTAATTTAGTTTTAATGAATATTGCACATTTTCTGTTAATCCAATGAACCTAATTTCACTACCGAAATAATACTGTTTCCTTCAGTTATTTGATAGATCAAAATAAAATTGCTGATCCAAACACCCAATTATTTATAAATGAAAATCATGGAAATTGTCAAGGGTGCCTAAATGTTTGCGTACGACTGTAAAGGGTTAAAATCTTGAAAATGATTGAATGTTTGTTCGTTTTTAGCAAGTTTTGAGTTGTTTAAGAGATTTATGAAAAAAGCTGTAAAAAATATTGATGTATGATGATTTAATAGCATTTTTTTGTGCGTGTACATTTTTGCCGCAAAGTTGTCCAGCGGGTAGTACATTTAAGGAGGGCCCAATGGTTAATTAAATTATATAATTTCTGGATTGTAAGCAAATTTAACATGAATGTCAGTTTTTCCTTGACCTTGAATTGCTGTCCTCTCTAATTGATGCAACATGTCAGTGTCCAGACAGCACTATGTTGAGCCGTAAAAACCCACAACTACAACACTGACGATCCCATCCAAACCCGTCAACCTTGCGTTTCGTTACACGAGCCTGATGGTGGCGTCAGGGAGCTACATAATAAAACCCATTTAAGGTTTTTATTTAACCTGGTGGGCACGTTGAAAACAGTTTCTCATTTGGATGGTGCTGCGCTGTAAAAACCTCCTGTGTCTTAGAAATTTATTATGACTGAACTTAGCTCTGTTGATCATTCAGAGGCGACTAGTCAAAGCATTTGGACTGAAGGGAGATGTTGAGATATTGAGCTTTAAAGATGTCATATCCCTGATCTCAGAACTGTTGTGTAGCGAATTCTTCTTCTTTCGTATGCTAATCTTAAATGCAGATTATAATAATTTGAATGAGTAGGCTATGTATTCTGTTTTTGAGCAAGGCACCTATAACGCAATTGCTGCTGTAAAAACATCTCAGTATTTTAGCAAGATTTAAAGAAAACTGTTGAAATGAATATTCTTGGACTTGAGGATTACTGTATGTTTTTAGATAATTAATCTCAGTTAGCTGCTTAGTGATGTCTTTCTCTTTCATGACTCAAGTAAGCCTAAATCACCCACAGAAGTATACATATTTTTAACACCCCCAAGATTGTGTGGTTTTAGAAGAAAACCCCACATTTAAGATGTTTTCACAAATGGAACATTCTGTTGTTGTTGTTTGTATTTATATTTACTTTCAATGTCATGCGCAATGTAATATAGTAGTAGCCTAAATATATTTAAATGATCATCCATTTCAACTATTTTAAGTTTCTTTGAATTGTGTTGTTTTGATTACCTACCTTATCATTTCCAGAATTAAAACCTGTTGGTGCCTGCAAGTTTGCCAAAAGTTTTATGGATGATCAAGGTCACATTTTACAGCTCACATATAAGGACATTATCCGACATACACACTATATATATTTTCCGTATATTTTACATAATCTACAGTTGGCTGAGACAGGCGAATCACAAAGATATGTATTTTGTTTAATTGCGATTAAATATAGACGTTTTTAAAGATGAAAAAAAGTATTTATCGTAATTTAGTAATTATTCTAGGCAGAACATCTTACATTCATCGACACCACTGTCCCACATGTGTTTAAGCGCACCGTCTTTAATCCAGCCCTGCACTTTTCCCAAGAATGGTATGCCCCAGCATGGACGTATTGAGCGTGCTGATGCGATGTCTCCTCTGACCGCCCTGAATGCACGAACTCTTATTTATTATGAACACTGCGATCGCTCGCATGTGGACTAGATGAAGATGTAGGTTACATATGTATGATTATAATGTAGCTCTATAGTATTTTCAATTAGACTACAGTTTTCTGACTAACGGGAGTAAAATCAGCTGTCGCGCAGTAGTGCACTACTGAGTGAGCTGCCTAATAACCTACAGAAATTGCGATCTTTCCATCGCACCAACAGCGAGTGTAACGAATTGAAGGATGCTGAAGGATTAGAATACACCGTTTTTGGGGAAGATGCGGGCTACATGGCCGATGCCCAAATGTGGCACAGCTCGTGGATCCTTGCAGACTGCTTCGTAGGATACAGTGGATTTGCGATGGTAAGTTGCTGTCAACCGTTAGCCTCTTTTGTTCATAGGGATCATGCCGCGGGCATTCGAGTCCAAACCGTTTTTCACTGGCCTTTTATAAAAGACTGCAGTCACTTTTGGTTGGCTGCAAATATAGGTACATTATAAATAACATAATAATTTTCTTACATCAAATTAATTAGGTCCGACCTCTGCGTGTTAGGCACCGTATCATAGATGCCAAATTATAATTTTAAAAGATGTCTTCGATGTCAGGGCATGCAACGATTACAGCCAGTCGTTCTGTTATCACGAAGTATGTGACGATGACATTTACAATGCACATTTAGGGTTGATGCTTTGGGGAGGCAACATAACATAATATTTAATGAAGTACAAACAAGAAAAAAATCCACTGCCATACATTCACACAGATGGCACAGTAAATAGATTGTAGATTGAGCCTATGGAGGTGTAACAATCTGGGTTTGTTATTCTGCTGAGTTACAGCCTTGGTAGCTCAGAGAACAGCCATTCTTAGGTCTGACTGGTGTTTTTGGACAGAAAGTGTTCAGTGTCATAAGCTTAACACATGAACTCCATATTGTCTGTGTAATATATTTTTTTAGAGAGGCAGTCAGTGTGCCAAACCCACAGCCTTCCATTACATTTCCTTTAGCCTGTCTGTGTAGCACACTGGTCTGAAAACAAATAGACAACATCTTGATACACATGTCGACAACAGTGTTTCCTCTCTTCCCTCTCCCATCGCTCCTTCACATCTCTTCTTCTCACTGTTGTTCAAGTAGGAGATTCTTCAATACGTTTTTTTTTCTTGTGGAATCACAGGCTAATATCTATTAAGGTGTTTTCTTTCTGAGGTTGAGTGTGTTTAAGTTACTGAAGAGAAAGTAACACATCACTCATCGATCGCCAATCAGAAAAGAAACAGCGAGTTGTGAAATTGACATGCTAAAGTATCTGTGTTCCTTAACTTTGTCCTGACCGGTCCTGTTCTGAACCCTTTAGAACCACACACTGTAAACACCAAGGGAGTCAGTCAACATTTTGATGCAAACTGAATGCACTTAATAGAGTTGAGTACAGTAACTTAAAGGAACAACTCAGGTTTTGAGTCAATCCTACATGAACATTCAATTAACAAGTAATACCCACATTTCACAAAACTTCAGTTCACCTTACTTGTATTCGTGTCAAAATGTTTTCTAGTTTACAGTGCAGCAGCCAAAATCAATTTTCGCAGATTGTTTTCTACCATTGGCATCATGACTGCCAGGTATTGTCATATTGACCAATGGAGCCATTGCTTTTTCCACAGCAAGAACAATGTTCTAGTTGATTTGATTAATTCCATCAATGATCACTGTGTTCATTGAATGCCAAGATAGCCCAGTGGCAATTGAGTTGATGAAAACTCTGATTGATTTATGACCGAGCTGGTAGCTGCATTGTTATTGGACAGTGCTTGTGAAGAGAGTGTAGACTAGGGTCAAGAAAGAGGTAGCATAAGCACACAAAGCCTGGATTAAATCATTTAAAAGCAAAAGTTCCCCTTCAACAAACATGCAGTTGAATATACTTATTTCATCAGGTAGGTGTTTGGTTCTGTAAGGAAATCCTTTTACTTTGTCAGTGAGAGAAAGGAGGAGTACAGACAGAGCCCTTTTTTAATATATGTTACTCATTTTACCAAACAGGTGTACACAGTCAGATTATGTCCCGACTGAGCCAAATGTTGTTGTGTCCTTGGGCAAGACACTTTACCCTAATTGCTCCCAGGTCGTTGCTGTAAATAAGAAATTGTTCTTAGTCAACTTACCTGGTTAAATAAAGGTTAAATAAAAAAATTAAAAATCAATCAATCAGCAATTCATTATGCAATCAGTTGTTAATTCATTTAACTAATAAGTCTTTCTGTCATTCAATTGAGTCATTCATCCATTGTATCAATCATTGACTGTTTCATTCTGTCATTAAATCAAGTTTTTTTTCAGTCAATAAGTAAGCGACTCATTTTGATCTGAGTGAATGATGTAACTCTCGTCTGAGAGTACTGTGACGGAAAATTGTGAGAAGAGCTGAGTTGAGTCATTAAGAAGATGTTGAGGAATGACACAGAGTGGGATGTTTTCAGATACAATCCAGCGCCTGCGTAAGGGCAGACATGGAGCGTAGTGGCTGAGTTAGGTGGAGGTTCTGAACCAGGAGAGGGGGACAGACTGCAGCAGCATCTTAAAGACGCTGTGGAGAATGAGACTTTGTTGTGCAACACCTCAGTTATATAAAAATGTCAATAATATGTGGAGAGCAACAACAACGCTTAGACTCAAAGGAGCAGGGACATGCTGCTACTAGTCCCCCTCACCTCCACCAGAGTTTGAGACATTGGAGGAGGAGCTGAAGCGATAAAGAGAAGGAAGCAAAATGGAATGTGATAAATGATAGAATGTGTCACGCAATTACAGATGAAAACACAGGATAAAGAATTGGAGAAAGAGACTCAACTAGAGACTATGATCGAGAGTTGGAGAGAAACTTAGAGCCATTGAATCAGTATGAATAATGGAGGTACGATTGAGGTGAGCGCAGAGTGATTGGTGTGAGTGAGATGGAATGTAATAGCGTTAATCCAGTGCTCTGCTGTCCTACCCCCTGGCTGCATATACAGATAGAAGGGCCCAATCTCATTATCCGTCTATGTGCAGAACACACACACACACACACACACACACACACACTAGGATTAACACCAGATCAGGCTAACAGTGACTGGGCCACACTGGGACCTGAGAATGAGAGGTACAGGGTAATAAGCAGGCTTTTACTAACTACTGTTGAAGCAATTTAGGTGCCTTCACAGACAGGCCTTTAGGTGGTTCCTGCAACTCGAACAATTGCACCAGCTCACACATAGCAATAAGTCAAATAAATTGCAGTAGCAGAGCTGGTAAAGACAGACACATAATGAACCAGTGGAAGCCAACTGCACTCACACACAGAAGGAATTCATCTCCTAGATTTCCCTGTGACTGAATCAGATTTAGAGTTGTGAAAAATGTTGGTTCCTGGTTGTTAGGGATGTCAAAGGACAGAGTGGGCCATGAGAACTGCCGGCTCAGCATTCTGCTGTGGACAACAACAGCCAGCATTCATGGACCTGTCCACTAACATACAAAGCTCTCACAGATGAACCCACTGCTCTCTCCGCTGCCGGAGCCCCCCTATCTCCCCTCTCCTCACCGATGGGCTGAATGAAGAGACTTCTAGTCACTGTGATGTGCTGCTCACAGACCCCATTGATTTAGTGCCAATTGGGCTTACGTGACAGTTGCTGTGTCATGTAGTATCTATTATGCAGCCAACTTTTACTGATGTGCGGGCCCTTCATTGTTCCCATGTGTGCTACTTTTGAGGCAAAAACCATCAGTCTAATCAGGGGATCCACAAGCCAAGACACTATTCCCTTGTGCCTGGGTCCACACTAGTCTAGTCGGCCTCTGCAGAGAAGCTCTGCCTGGTTTTCACAGGAAGACACCTCACGCTGCCTTTGATATGAGGTTGACATACAGCTCTGGAAAAATTAAGAGACCACTGCAAAACCACGCTGTCTCTGGTTTTACTGTTGAAACAGTAGGGATGTGTTTGTGTAAAACGTCAATGTTTGTTTTATTCAATAAAATACTGACATTTTCGCAAATTCTAAATAAAAATATTGTAATTGAAAGGATATATTTGCAGAAAATGAACAAAAATATGCAGTGTTGTCAGATCTCGAATAATGCAAAGAAAATGGGTTAATAGTCAATCAAATTTATTTTATAAAGCCATTTTTACATCAGCAGTTGTCACAGTGCTTTTACAGACACTCAGCCTAGAACCCCAAAGAGCAAGCAACAATGCAGAATTGAAGCACAGTGGCTAGGAAAAACTCCCTAGTAATTTGCTTCCCAGGAGAAAACCTAGAGAGGATCCAGCCTCAGTGGGGTGGCCATTCCTCTTCTTGTCTCGCAAGCCCGACGGCCCATTCCACAATCTTTGAATGGCACTTTACTATACAGTATAGACGTCTGGACAACTTTGCATGAAAATTTGAGCACAGGGGTGGGAACGGAAATTATCTTTCAGCTATTGCTTCGTAAAAAGCTGAGCGCAATTCCTGCCAAAGTGTATTAGCTCAGTATGGAGTTTGCTGTGAAAATGTATATGTACTATTATTTGTAAGAATTTTAGAAACTTGTGATTGGTTGTAAAAGTTGTTCGCCTGAAGTGAACACTTACCAGAATATTTTCTCTACTTCTGAATGTGAAAAAAAACTAGCATACTTGTGATGTTACTCTGGGTCTGGCCACACAAGACTATTCCTCTTCTGGCTGTGCCAGGTGTAAAGTTTAAGAGTGCATGTCCAATTAAATAGTCATTTTTTAACAACACAATACTTATTTATTAACTTACAAACTGTAGGAAGAGTTTAGGAATCAATATTTAGTGGAATAATAATAATAGTAAAATAATAATTGTCTTTCATGCATCTTGGCATGCTCTCCACCAGTCTTTCACATTGATGTTGGGTGAATTTATGCTACTCCTTGTGCAAAAAAAACAAAACAATTTAATCAGCTCAGCTTTGTTTGATGGTTTGTGACAATCCATCTTCCTCTTGATCACATTCCAGAGGTTTCAATGGGGTTGATTTAAGAAAAATTAGCAGTGGTCTCTTAGTTTTTCCAGAGCTGTACACATGAATGATGGGCCTGCCACTTCAGCTGTCTCTATTTACCACAGTAAATCAGCTTCGCATGTTTCCACAGCAACCATTGTCAGTCAAACATCATTGATAGACATTGATCGACATGGGAGCACGGTACACTGAGGCCCTGGGTTGAAATGTTTGGCTGTATTGATTGATAAGTGCCAAAGTTAATCACACCAAAACATTTAAAGCCACAAGCTAAAGCTAGCTTTTAATTGGAAGGTTGTTGGGTGTTGTCAGGTTTTTGATCATGTCGTCTGTCACACCCCTCATGGAACTATTTCACATTTTCATTGGTCATCCTTAAATAATATTAGCATTGTACTTTATTCCTAGCCTATCGCTGTGTACTCCTGCCAACACAATTGTTGTAATTGTTGAGCCAAACATGTTTGCAACAAAGAATAAACATAATATGCACCAAGGCTATGTTCATCCCAAAATGTTCATGACTTCTGTCTCCACTGCAGATGCTTGTTTTTCTGCTGGATATGCCCTTGGCATGTTATGGTGGAAAGAACAGCAGACAAAACTGGGCTAACCAAAGACGTCTGCACCAACCAAGATGCAGATTACAGAGGGAAAACGATGCTACCTTGTTGAATCTGACAACTGATGTCTGTGAAATCAGTTATACCGTAATTCAAGAGATGAGGTCATGAAGAAAATCTGCTGGCAGACAGCCACCATTTTGTATCCCAATAGAATAGACATCAAAAAAGGTATATTTCCTGTAGAAAACGTGTGCGCTGGCTTATGATACTTTGCTTAATATGATGGATTCGATGGGTCTGGATTGGGTTCTATCTCCTCAGATAAAGTGTTGCTTCAAAAAGTTCAGAGAAGACTAGACATTTAGCAGCCCACAGTAGCCACAAGGCCAGTAACAAAGTGAGTAATGCATTAAGCAGTTATGTAATCAAACAATGGGGATTGCGGAGGCCACTGGCAGATTTCTTTGTGCTTTCCTCTATTCCTTTTTCAGATGTGTCACTTATTCGCCCACTTTCATTTTTGTTGGTGTACTTTAACCAATACGACACCATTGGCTAGTCAGGCGAGGGTTAGCTTTTTATTTGACATTGGAAGCCGGGCCAGTGCTACGTGTCTCAGAGACTGTCGTCCACTTTCTACCATGGGTTTTCAGACGAGGAGATATGCCTGCACTTATTCACTGGCCTTCATCACAAAACACCATAATCACAATGAACAATAGAGAGATAAGCAGAGATAAACAAGAGACAGAAGAGGAAGGGAACAAAAGTGTAGAAGGATGGAGAGAGACAGAAGACAGAGAGTCAGTCATCAGTTTTGACTCAGTTGACTAAATAGGTTATGGCAATCTGCTAATGTCATAATGGATGTAGAAGCAAACCCCCATTAGCACACACATTTGTACACCAAGGTACATTTGTGCAGCAACACACACACTCCTACACCAAGGTACATTCTGTACTCGTGTGACGCCTGCTTCTTAAATACACTGTGTTTTTACACGGTTGACTATTTCTGGATATCCGTCACAGTTGTTACTGATTCCAAGCCATTCCTACCAAAGGAGTTGGCCAGCGAATGACTGGAGATACGCTTATACACACATTTAGGTCTCCTCCTCCTTCAAGCTGTTGCCGTGCTACAGAGTTCTGTGTAGTCTGAAGGTGACGTAACCATGGTGACTACCCACAACCCCGCAGTACAGGAAGCAGAGCTACGCCAGTCTCCACACACAAGCTGCAGGACAGCTCTGCGTCACCAGTGACAGCCTGTTCCGTGAGTCCAGCTCACAACACAGGGACCAATGTGTCATTTGGGATGCAGAGATGTCCTGCTGCTTCTGCGTGGACACTGGAGTGGGTCCAGTTCCTGACCAGCGTGGTTGTGGGTAGTCATGTTGGCCTGGCATCAGTCACAGCAACTATGAAAAATAGTCGGCCATATTCAAAACTTTTTTCAGGACTGGTCATAAGGTACCTTGCATAAGTATTCACACCCATTGGACAACATTTCTTTAAATACATCTAGATCTAGTCCTGATATTTATTTGTTCTGATTTATTATCCTAACGACAAAGGTTTTGGGCAACTTGGTTAACAGTGGGCAAGTTGTGAAATACCGAATGCGCTGAGAAGGTTTTCTTTGTGACTGTCATGTTGGAAACATGAAAGGCAAAATGATTTTGAAATGTTTAAGTGTCTGGAGTGTCCCTTTTAAATAGACCATGCAAATCTGTTCATCGGAAGATAATATACAAAACATTAAATATTATGATTAAGGCAATCATTTGCTCAAGTGTTATTACTGGAATTTCAATGTCTAAAATGATTGTCATTATTACATTGAAATTATAATCCGCCCAAAATGGCGCATTCCTATGATACACTGTACATACAGCTCTGGAAACAAAAAGGAGAATGTTTGTACCAGGAGTAGCATAAATTCACCCAACATCAATGTGAAAGACTGTTGGAGGGCATGCCAAGACACTTGAACTGTATATTATTCTGAAGGCGGTGTGTGCATCCAGGTAATGTCAACGCAATATACTTTCTGTGAATGTGTTCTAGAAAAATATGCCTATTTTTATTAGCATTTAATGGCAATCTTTGGACTGCTTTGCTTACAGAAACAAATACAAAACAATATATAATAGTTTAATATTGGCAAAAGTATTATTGCAATATATTGCAGTGTCGATTTTATTTGGTCTCCCGTTCTTAGTTGAACGAGTGTCCACAATCCAATGATAGTCTCTACTTTGACAGACCCCTGCCCAGAACTCGCTCACCATAGCAAATGAACACCTGATCAGACTGGTGTATTGCTTGTGTTCGCGTGATAATCTATGCATCCAAGGCCCTAACTGGGCACATCACCCTTTTGGGAAAAACCAGCCCATCCACAGAAACAGGAGGTGCGTATGCAGACAAAACCAACAGCCTGTTCACATGCCTGCCTGACAAGACCTTTGGCAAGAACGAGGGGTAAGGACAGAGGGTGACAGTCCCCTACCCTGACCCAATTCAGACACATTTAGCCCTCACAGAAAGACCCTTTTGTGGAGGTAATAGCCAACAGCAATGCCACCTTCATAGACAGCTGCTTCAAAGACACCAACTCCGGGGGTTCGAATGGCGGCCTAGCGAGTGAAGACAACGCCACATGTAGGTCTCAGCTCAGCACCGACCCGGGCCTTCGCTGGGAGCAGGCATCGAACATCTTTCATGAACTTGGAGAGCAAATGGTGCCCACCAATGGGACCCCTTGTCCATTGCCGTGGCACCTCCGTACAGCGGCTAGGTACACCTTAAAAGCCACTCTGCCCTCGTTAAGCAGTGGCTGTAAGAACAGCAGACTGTACACGCATCGCAGGATTCAGCTGCAATAAGACGACCCTAGCACCAAGCACAGAAAATGCCCCACTGCATGCGATACGATGCATTGGTGGAGGAAGACCTGGCACTCTGCAATGTGGTTATCACATTGCCCCAATTGCCAAGACTGGTCCATTTTCACCTCTCACATTTCACCAAGCCCAAACCTTGAGGCAACACAGGTCTGGATGCCACAGAATCCCCTGAGCCTCAGAGAACAGGTCAGTCCGGTAGCTGCTATGGGACATACCAAGAGGCTGAACCATGGCCACCTGGGCCAGTACGGGGATGCTAAGATGGTCTTAGCCCAGAGCAAGAGGTTCCGAGCCCTTTTGTGGAGGCGCTGTGACTTCAGCCTCCCTGGTGATTGTTATTCCCTACAATAGTGGTGTTGCCCAATTTGACCAGAACATGCTTCTCCTTCAGGCATGGCAAGAACAGCTGTAGGGCCATGCAAACCACTCTGAGCTCTAGCACATCATTGTGCCAGCCCTTACAAGGGGTACTCCAGTGGCCACTCCCCACTATGCCCCTAAACATTGCCCCCAATATTTCAGAAATCTAGCATTCAGCTATACATCCTGTAAAGGAAAGTTCTTAGCAACTTGTATTTCACCCTACATTGGTCAAACTCTCATTGAGTTGGCTTCACAACATAGTTTGTTCACTGTGGAACACACAGGAGTAGGCAAGAATGCTGCGCCCTGTGAGAGAAAAACATGGCGCACTCAGCAACACCTAGCTAACTTCACTCTGTGGGGAGAACAGCAGGCCTGCCTCAGCAAAGTGTACACAGACTCCTGACCCTGCCAGGGTCCCCGAGGGCAAACCCGAAAGTGATCTGGTGAAAAGACAAGACACAAGACAACTAGGACATCCCACAGTGCCACAAGAGTGGTACACATGTCACAAGAGTTATAACAAACACAGTGACCAAAAGAATGCTTTAGATTCAATTTGAGCTGAACTTTTGCTCCATCTTCCTTGCTAGTCCAGCGGTCCTCCGACCACTCCGCTTTACACACCTTTCCTTTCCTGTCAATGACAATGTGAATTTTTCCCCCATGCAAGGCTAAAGAAATGTAACAATGGGCAGTAGTCAGACATTCTCCTAAATGCTTTGATGACATTAATGCTGAGGCACTGACGTTCAGTCACAGTTTATCTTTCTACACACACACACACACACACACACACACACACACACACACACACACACACACACACACACACACACACACACACACACACACACACACACACACATACACACACCTCACACTCCTGGTTCACCATCTCCTTGTAATCAGTGGCTGATCCACATCTGGGTCTTCATTTGAGGTCAGTTAATCAGCAGGTAGACGCACACACCAGAAGCGTTGTGTCCCTCCAGGACTAGATGCCTGGCTTGCAGATTAATTGTCTTAGAGCATAGTGGGGTTATTAGGCAGTAGGCATGCGTACACACAGTTAAACACAGTTAAACACAGTTAAACATCTTCAGGATCCTAGCTTTGATGCTTAGCAACACTGTGTTTGAGTAAAGTCATGGCTAAATGTCCAACCTAGTTCTTTTTTATCCCTATGTACACACAAACAATCACGTGTTGCAACTTTACTTCTGGTCAAATTTTATCTGCACCTTTCTCTTTTCTACCACACTTTCATTGTTTCCCTAACCCCCTCCACCCCCGTCTCTCGCTCTTTTCTCCATCATTCTGTAGCCCACAATTACAACCACGCACCGACACAACTCCAAGCTTAGAAGATAAAAATGAAACAATTGGAAGGCTCAAAGAAAGCTTTTCAGTTATTGTTAATACAAACTCTACCAGGTGTATTGTTGCACCTCTTCTGTTCAGTGTTGCTGAGTGTGTGACACCAATGTCCAGCAGTGGTTGGCTTTTCTTTGATTTTGATGATAATCAAGTTTAATGGTCCCAGACCTACACAGAACAGGAAGAATCGCTAGGAAGATGGACGGAAAATGTACTTCACTTCATAAACAATATATTGTGTTACAATACGTATACCTATTTTGTTTATAATAAGTTTAAATTAAACAAATGTAGGATACAGGAGTCACAAGGACCTTATTTGTTTAGGTAGTTTTCTAATGCATGGCATGGCTGACCTGTATTACCAACAGTCCATTCAGTAAAAACATAATTTGTCCCTGATTGTCAACCATAAAGCAGAGGTCATACACAGTGCGGTCAAAGCAGAAATAGAAGCTCTGTCTGGAAACATATGGCTGAGTGGAGTTGAGCATCTGTCAGATGAGTTGAGGTAAAGTCAGTATGTACAGGCGTCTGCTCTGGCTGCTGCAATGACTGAGAGCAAGACACACTAACACGCCTCATGGGGATTAGCACAGCTGGACGTCTGGTAGACTGGAGCGTGACGTCGCTGAGCATCTCACAGGATAGGCTAGCCACTACAGTGCATCATAATCCTCAGTGCCCTCTGACATCCAACAGTCTTAGTTTGTACTGAGTGTGTGACCTGACCAGGAGAAACTCACAGTAATTGATACCTATATATTTGATGTAGTTAGTCATTCTATTGTGTTTTTGCTCTTTACTTACCTTCCTTTTAATAACCAGTGAATTTTGGACTTTCATGGCCAGGACTTATAATTGTTGCATCTAATGATAGATTATTCCACACTACTTTCTCTGACTATACTGGTGTCATATCACTCATCCCTTCAGACTCTACTGATGCTGCTACAGTCATAGCACTCATCCCTTCAGACTCTACTGATGCTGCTACAGTCATAGCACTCATCCCTTCAGACTCTACTGATGCTGATACAGTCATAGCACTCATCCCTTCAGACTCTACTGATGCTGATACAGTCATAGCACTCATCCCTTCAGACTCTACTGATGCTGCTACAGTCATAGCACTCATCCCTTCAGACTCTACTGATGCTGCT
>JACXGM010003664.1:14419-30318 GCA_016801145.1 Umbra pygmaea
TACAGTCATAGCACTCATCCCTTCAGACTCTACTGATGCTGATACAGTCATAGCACTCATCCCTTCAGACTCTACTGATGCTGCTACAGTCATAGCACTCATCCCTTCAGACTCTACTGATGCTGATACAGTCATAGCACTCATCCCTTCAGACTCTACTGATGCTGCTACAGTCATAGCATTCATCCCTTCAGACTCTACTGATGCTGCTACAGTCATAGCACTCATGGTACTGGTAGAGTCAAAGCACTCATCCCTTCAAACACTACTGGTACTGTCATATCACTCATCCATTCAGACTACTGGTGCTGGTACTGAATTACACTCATCCATTCATACTCAGTCACTGTCTTTCTGTGTACTTCTCTGCCTCATCTCTTGGACCTGCATGCTCATCAGTGCATTCCTATACACACACGCTTGTTAACACAAGGTAAATTATCACAGCTACATAACAAAATAGCAAGGCCACCAGTTTGTGTGTGTGTGTTAGTGCATACATATCAGTTCTTTATCTGTGAGTCAGTGTTTACATTTGGCATAAGGGAGGAGTTAGCAGAGAGCTGAGAGGCAGGACAGAGGAAAGGAGAAAGGGAGGGAAACGGATTGGCTCCCTGTTTGTTGCTATGGAGGTTTAGGCAGCTCTCCTATTGGTCAGATATGCATTTTGGACCAGGACCTGCTCGGAATTAAAGCATCCTGCCATCACCATGACATCAGACAGGAAGTGCGATGTTGTTATTGTAGAAGAATGCCAAGCCCTTTCCAACTGAAATGTGTTTTCATCAGATGATCTCTTGTGAACATAGAAAGTCCCTATTCCAACACTGGATCTGCTTGTCCAACAGCTTAGTGGAGCTCTGCACCCGGGTTTTCAGCAGAAATGGAATAATCCACACAGAAAGATGATTATTATTATTATGATGAATGGATGAGAGCAGCCAGGGTTGGGATGTGAAGTATAGGTTTGGAATCATTTAGTCAGCGTCTGAAGAAGACCGAGGGTCTGTTCTCCGACATAACATAATAGCTCATCAGATCATAATCGCTCATCATCTGATCCATACATAGAACCACATCCATACAACCAGTTCTATGCAGTACATTTAGTTTTAATGTTAAAGAGAAGCCCTGCTCTCCAGTTCACAGGGACACAGAGAGAGAAGGAACGGCGGAGGATCAGCTGAGGTGAGGGAGAGTGACAGCAGGTTCAGAGAGGTGAAGTGATGCATGATGGAGCTCATGAATATCTCACCAGCACCAGCCAGAATCAGACACACACACACACACTGGGCTCCTTATGTAACCCATATGAACCAGTAAGTCTGGAGCCAGATGGAGAGGCAAACACAGACTCTGTTTTGTTAAAAACAGGTGTTTACTAATTGTAAAATTTTGACTGACCCTTTTCTATTTTATATTAAATAGGTGTATTCAAAAAGTTGAATAGTGAGGTGTGTCAAGGTGTTATCATGCATATTGTAACCAGGCTTTTTTGTGGCACTGGTGTAGTAAAGGCTTTTTTCTGGCAACTCAACCATGCAGCTCATTTTGTCTTTCCAGAGCAGCCTGTGTGTCTCCTGAGGTTACCTGTGGGTTTTTCTTTGTGTCCCAAACATTTCTTCTGGCAGTTTTAGTTGAAATCTTTCTTGGTCTACCTGACCTTTGCTTGGTATCAAGAGATCCCCAAATCTTCCATTTATTACAGTTTTTCTTGATTGCTTAAACATATTCCTTGAAATGATTCCTCCTTTTCTCAAAACTATAAACACAAATCCATAACTTCTCTCCCAATTCCCCAAACTTCCTATTATCAGGTCAAAAGGAAGCGCTCCACTCAAAACCATTCAATGTTGCTGAAAAACCAAACTTTGCCCTCAGACACACAAACCCTCAAAAACACACACAACAACATCATCTTACACACCAATGAGATGAGTTCAAACAATACTACAAAAACCGGTAATAAGTTGTGTTGCTTGTGGTTCTCCCCCTCATAAACCTGTTCACATGATGAACACAACAAAAGACACAACACATGTATACATTTGCATTTTTTTTATTCCTTTACTCTTTAGTTTATTCAAACTCATTATGCTACCGTGGAAGTGTGGTGCTATTTTGAGCCTTGTTAGTGGTCTATAATAGTGATTTATTTTTATTTCATCCATGCCTGCACAACTAGCGTTATAAGGTAATTATCAGTTCGCATTAAAACTGAGCACATTCGATTAGCATGAAAACACATCCCAGGGAACGGTCGACTCGGTAGCAATGTGTTATTTACCCCAGGTTCATTTTGCGCTGGAGTTGTCCTTTAATACTGTTTTTCGTTAGCCAATGTTAGCATCCCAATTACTATCAGTTAGCTAGCTAGATTACTCCTCCTTCTTGTCTAAAATCATCACTTCCGCAACCAAGATGTCTGCGCTCGTAACAGCAAATTTGACTCAAATAAAATCTCCACAAAACAATTAGTGACGTCAAACATGCTACGTCCAGTAATATATAAGGTCTATGCTTCCCATTCACACCTGAGATCTTGTAAAACTAACGGGTCTCATGACACTGTGGAGTGAAAATGGCTAATTGGGACCAATTTAAAAACATTTTCACTTAGGGGTGTATTCACTTTTGTTGCCAGTGGTTTAGACCTTAATGGCTGGGTGTTGAGTTATTTTGAGGGGACAGAAGATTTACGCTGTTATACAAGCTGTACACTCACAACTTTACATTTTAGCAATGTGTCGTTTTTTCAGTGTTGTTACATGAAGAGTTGGATTTAAATATTTACGAAAATGTGAGGGGTGTACTGTATTCCCATGTATATATCTTATTATCCTAGTGGGGACAAAAAAATCCCCAGAAAGATATAAACAAGAAACATTTGACCTTGTGTGAATCCTTTGCTAGTTCCCACAAGGAAAAAGCCTATTTCTGGCTCAGGAATTAGATTTAGAGTAAAATGTACAATTCGGGTTGGCATAGATGACTGACCTCATCTCTCGCTCTCTCCCTCTCTCTCTCTCTCTCTCTCTCTCCCTCTCTCTCTCTCTCTTTCTCTCTTCCTCTGTCTCTCTCTCTCTCTCTCTCTCTCTCTCTCTGTCTGTCTGTCTCTCTGTCAGGTGGATTCTTGTGGATGGGACCTGCTCCCTAATACTCCCTGCCCTCGTCCACCCCTCTCCTGAAACACCTCCATCTCTCTATCACTCCACGCTCTGGTCGCCATGACATCCACATTGCAGACACTAGCATTCAAGCTGGCCCCGTCCCCTCAGGACCTGAACCCCGAGCGACTAGATGGCTGCGAGGAGACGGGCCGGCGCTACAAAGTGGTCCCCTCTGTTGTCTGCTCAATGTGCTGCCTCTTTGGCATCATCTACTGCTTCTTCGGTGAGTCTCAAACCTCATATTCACTGTAGTAGAGAAATGAGGGCCATGAACGGAAAATTATCGACCAACCTCTTGGACATTTTGCTGATTACGTTCATTTTGAAAAATGCCCTTAAATAACTGCGGTGCACATGCATGTTATAAACGCGTAATTCTATTGATTTCTTCTAAAAATACAGCCATATCTCCTCTTAGATTATGAGTGGCCTATCATTTTTCTCCAAGGTAAAGTCACACATCCTGCAGATTGCTGTGACAAATAGTGATTATTACCATTTTAAATTAGTCATTTAGCAGGCACTCGTATTCATAGCCATTTAGAGGAGCAGTTAGGATTGACCGTCTTGCTCAAGGACACAACCTTGAGTTGCTGGTCAGATGCTTTTGGGTGATCGGCTTCCTGCTTATTTACAAGTTCTACACCATGATGTTAGCATAGCTGCCAACTGTCACACAGTGCCCGCGCGATACACACATTTGATTGGTTTCACATTGGCGTGTGAGCATGTGAAACCAATCAAATGCGTGTCTCACATGCACTGCATGAGAGTTGGCAGCTATGTGTTATAATGTAAGAAACAGTGAGCTGGCATTGTGGAGAATCTAGTGGTATACGGTCTGCTGCTCTCTCCTCACAAGGGTAATCATCTCCTTCTGTCTGAACCTAGTCCAACTTTACCCTCCCACACGCCTCCGCATTTGCAACCCAAACCAGCTCTCTGGAAATGTACACCCCATATCTTTCCCTCTCCAAAATCACATAACCATTTACTGACAATACAATGCCAAAGTAAAGGTATTCAAAGGGTGATTTAACAATCAGTTTCACACAGAATGAAATGGGAGACAACATGTCCGTCTGTCTCTCACCTCAGGCTACCGCTGCTTCAAGGCGGTGATGTTCCTGACGGGCCTGATGTTCGGTTCGATCGTCATCTTCATGCTGTGTTACAAGGAGCGCGTGCTGGACACCCAGCTGAGTGTGGAAGCCTCGGTGGGCATCGGCCTGGGAATCGGCACCCTGTGCGGGCTGGTCACCATGCTGGTGCGCTCTGTGGGGCTCTTCATGGTTGGCCTGCTCTTGGGCCTGCTGGTGGCCGTGGCCACCCTGGTGGGCATGCAGGAGCTGTCGGACAGCCCTCCCAGGACGGTGTGGGTGCCTCTGGGCGTGCTGCTCGGACTGGGCATGCTGTTTGCCGTGTTCACCCTGCAGTGGCAGCGATTCTTCACCACCGTGTCCACGGCCGCGTTCGGGGCGGCTGTCATCACCGTGGCGCTGGACTACTTTGTCGAGATGTTCGCCCTGGTGCTCTATGTGTACGAGAGGATCAAGCCCACGCCCAGGGGGAGGCCAGTGTGCTGGATCACCTGGGTTGTGCTGGGGGTGTGGCCCGCGCTCACCCTCCTGGGGGTGCTGATTCAGTGGAAGGTGACGGCCGAGGGATACTCCCACACCAAGGGTGAGTAGAGGGGGGAGAGACGCACACATTTGACCTGGTAGGAGGATGGAGAGATGGCCTCAATGTCAGCAGTGTTGTCAGACACAGGTCTAGAAGATGGAAGCAGAAAGACAGAGCAGCTAGCTGTGGGTAGAACAGGATTATCGCTTTCTTGGGATGGCTAGATGTTGTCTGATTCTGCTTGTCCTAATAAAGGGATGAACACAATCATAACACAGGTGTTATGTGGAATGCTACCAACATCGACAGGCATGTTAGGGGTTGTTCATGTGGGTGTGGGGAGATGTCTGCCTGCGCGTATTTCAAAACATGTTTCCTGACTGAACAATGTTATTGTGTTTGTGTGTGCCAGCAAGACTGTACATTTGTATATAAGTGTGTTTGTGTGTTTCGGTGACCTCTTTTAGTGAACTGGTTGGTTGTTTAATCAATAGAGTGTTGCTCAAACAATACTTACAGTGCATCTGGAATGTATTCACAGTGCTTTAATTCTTCCACATTTTGTTGTTACACCCTTATTCTGAAATTGATTTAATTCAACAAACAATACCCATTAGCCGCTTTCCGACCGCAGGGATTTTTGCAGTTCCTAGAACATAACGTTCCTATAACCCTTTTTTTCTTGTGTTCCGACAGGAGAAATTCGGGGATTATTTAGTCCCTCACACCGCAGTTCCTATAACCATTTTAGCTCCTACTCCAGAGCAGGGTCTTTCCATTTTCCCTTTTCCTAGGTCTATGTTGATTGGTCCAACTTATAAATTACGCCGGTCGCTTCATTTGTCTGTTGCGTATAATGCTACATATTATGCCGGAGCCTTCGTCTTTTGTGTTTCTGTGTTAAGTAGCTACTCAATTTCTATGACTCCAGCCTAGTTTTTAAAAGCCGCGGTTCGAACTCCGTTATTAGGACATTATCAACATAACATTCTTTTTATAAAATTGTGTTGGATGTTGTTTTCAGCCTCGTAATCTGAACAAACAGCAAGCCGCTGAAGGAACCCAGTACTACGTGGGCTGAAAACAACCAGATCATCCGCATACATAAGATAATTTACACACTTATCTCCAAGTGTGACCATTGGGTTCTCTCTGACTAAGGCCCTTCTTCCCCGATTGGCCGGGTGGCCAGCTCTAGGAAGAGTTCTGGGGCCTCATTTATAAAACTTTGCGGTGGATGTGCATCAGAAGTGGCGTACAGACAAAACATGGACGTGCGTATGCACAGAAACCTATGCTGGTTTCCCTCACAACCAACTCTAAATGGGGCGCCCATAGTTGGCCATAAATAGTCAGTGAAACACCCCCAAATTAATATTCATTGATTGAGACATCATGGCAAACATGGAAGAAAACCAAAAAAATAAACTTAACTCAATGTTGAAGTAGAAATTCTTGATGGGGACGTGGAAAAGAGGAGGGAAATGTTGTGTGGAGGACAAACCATTCAAAATGGTTATGACATGCATCACGATGGAACACATTTAAAAATAAAGCAAACTAAAGGCATATACATAAACACCATGATACTGTAGCTGATGACAACATTTATACTATCAAAATAACAAATAATACATTTACCCAGTGGACAATATAGACATCTACCTATCTATCTATCTAATCTAATCTATATCTGCTCCGCCAGACTGACACATCGACAAGAATATCAGTTTTAAACAATTTTGTTCTGTTTACCGTATTATTTATGAGGATGAATTACATAACATGCCAATATAATTACAGAACATATTTCAGTGTTCTTTTTGCAAATTTTTCTTCATTTGCATTTACGTTACAGTATTGTTTTATTTGATTTGTTTTTTCGCTGCAGATGGATCAAACAGGTGTTTGTGTAGGGGAGACGCAGTATTTCAATTTCGTTTACACAACGGTCTGCAGTTTCGCTTGTTTCATCCATCTGCCGACCATGTCGCCATTTCTCATTTCACCTGTTTATGTGCGTACGCCTGGGTCAGAGTTTTCGTGAAGTTTGCTTTTTATAAATCCAAAATTCTTGCGTAGAGAGCTTTTTATGTGCTTATGCCATGTTTATAAATGAGATCCCAGGTGGTTCAAAACTTCTTCCATTTATGGATGATGGAGGTCACTGTGAGCATTGGGAACTTCTATGCTGCAGATATTTGTCTGTACCTTTCCCCAGATCTGTGCCTCGACAGAATCCTGTCTCTGAGGTCTACAGACAATTCCCTGGACTTCATGGTGTGGTGTGTGCTCTGACATGCACTGTTAATTGTGGGACCTTATATAGACAGGTGTGTGCCTTTCCAAATCATGTCCAATCAACTGAATTTACCACAGGTGGACTCCAATCAGGTTGTGGAAACATCTGAAGGATGATCAGTGGAAACAGGATGCACCTGAACCCAATTCGTTTTTTATATCTAATAAATTTGCTAAGTTTTCAAACCGACTTCTTTCACATTGTCATCGTTGGGTATTGTTTTTTAAATTTTGAGAGAAATCATTAATTTAATCCATTTCGGAATAAGGGTGTAACATAGCAAAATGTGGAAAAAGTGAAGCGCTGTGAATACATGCACTGTATAAATCCTGTTTTCTTCCAAATTACCTGTCTGTTTCCTGTGTGTATCAGAAGACTTCCATCGTGGAGGCTGCAAGTCTATCACTGTTTTTCACTGTAGGCTAGTGGTTTTGGCAGTTGATGTGCAAACATATTTGTGTATATTCAGATTATTGACCAAAAAGCTGTTGTTTAATATTCCCAGTTATCCCAAGATAACATCATCTTTTGGAAATGATTGGCTTTCATCTGAAATCAACCTCGACATCAGGAGAGAATTAGTCCAATTATTTTCAAAGCTTAGTGGCGTCTAGTCGATTTTATACGTAGGGGGAGTCAACCCGAAAGATAAAAAATGTTGAACAGTGGATAGGTCAAGATAACTGATGATTATAAATTTTCATCATTGGTGGACCCCTGGCATGTGTAACTCCTCCCCCTCCCTCTCTCAGTGATAATCAGTCGGCAGCAGAGGCGGGTCCAGTTGATGCGTATCCGGCAGAAGGAGAGCAGCAGGAAGAAGAAGAAGAAGCACCAGAGGGACTCCATCCACAGCTCTCACGCCCCCAAACCCCTGCACCCTGAACCTGCCTACCGCAGGAAGCCCAACCCCATACGACGCTTCGACGGGGACGTCCTGTCCCCTGTAAGTGCCCTCCCTGTCATTGTCTGTTCTTCCTGGATGTCCTTAGTAGGGCTGAACCCATTCAGTCTCTGTGTCCATTTAGTGTAGCTCTCCACTTTGGACTACACATGCAACAGGTGAACTATCTGTGCCCTAAAATACCCGTCTCCCCCTACGCAGTCGCATCTCCCCCTACGACGCAGTCGTGTCTCCCCTACCTTTTGGCAATGATTTTGACAATATGACTGTGCCTGCACAAAATCTGACTGAAATGTAAGGATAGTGATCATATGAAGCCATTAATTATCACTTAGTTTTTTGGTCTGGAAAAAGATGGTGTGGGTGTTTCAAGGAGCACAATACGACGATACAAATATGAGCTGCATGGTCAAGTTGCCATATAGAAGCCTTTACTGCACCATACAGTGAAAAGAATACCATCCCCAATGTGAAGCATGTTGGTGGCTCACTGATGTTTTGGGGACGTGTGAGCTCTAATGGCACAGGGAACCTTGTAAACATTGATGGCAAGATGAATGCAGCATGTTATCGGACAATACTGGGAGACAATTTGCATTCTTCTGCATGAAAGCTGCACATAAAACGCTCTTGGACTTTCCAGCACGACAATGACCTTAAGCACAAGCCCAAGTTGACCCTCCAGTGGTTACAGCAGAAAAAGGTGAAGGTTCTGGAGGAAGATGTCAATCGTGTGGTTCATGCAAGATGACCAAAGATTTTACATGACCTGGAGGCATTGTGCCAAGACGAATGGGCAGCTATACAACCTGCAAGAATTTAGGGCCTCATAGACAACTATCACAAATGACTGCACGCTGTCATTGATGCTAAAGGGGGCAATGCACCGTATTGAGAACTGAGGATATGCAGACCTTTGAACCGGGGCCATTTCATTATTTTCTTTGTTGCCATGTTTTGTTGTATAATTGTACCATTCTGTTATGACCTACAGTTCAATATGACTCCCATTAGAAATAATAAAAACATTGTTTTGCCTGCTCACACCAAAAATGGTACATCAACTACCAATTTTCCAAACTTTTGAGCACAACTGTACCTGTCTCCCCCTACATACCTGTCTCCCCCTACATACCTGTCTCCCCCTACATACCTGTCTCCCCCTACATACCTGTCTCCCCCTACATACCTGTCTCCCCCTACATATCTTTCATCTCCCTAACCTCTGCTTCCTATTCTCCTATAATAATAAATACATATATCAAAATTATTGTTTTTTCTGTCTCTCGACCTCTCTCTACAGAGTTACATCCAGAACTTCCGGGATAGGCAGGTGGAGGCCAGGCCGTACCCAGGGGGGGGCAGGCTGGGAGTGGGCGGGGCTCACGCTCTGGTGGATGTGGACTATGATTGCGGCTCCACCACGCCCCTCACTGCAACTGCGGGTCCTTCACTACAGGTCTGAACCCCGCCCCATTGACCTGCAAAGATCTGGCAGCCACATCACACCTCCTAAAGGTGGGACCACGCCCACAACCCACCTGTACTGCAATATGGTCTGACTGACCACTCCCCCACCATGATGCTGGAGCCAATGCGTATGGGTGTGAATAGTAGAGTCCGGAATGTAATTTTGGGTCTCACACGTGCACACAAACACACATACACCAGTCACATGCATGCAAATACTGTTCTGTACACACATTGACAAACACTGGAGAGGAACTGGAGGACAAAGCTAGAAGTACACAGCCAGGCATAATACTGGATGGATCGGTGCACATTAAAGTCCTTAGGCTTTTCTGAATCCAGCCAGCACCCATCAGGACACAGTCCAGACTATCACCGTTTAAAAAACGGCTCAGGTTTCAAACAGAGGCATCGCATTACCATGGAGACCAGAATACAATTCCTTCTTTACGATATTTGAATATTCAAAGTGTTTGCGTCCTGCACATGACAGTCTTAATTCTTTATATAATTCTCAGTGGTCCCTTTGTACTGTAGCCATTTCCATGTGTAGTCTTGGGACCTTGACTAAAAGGGAAGTGACCTACACAGCTCTGTGCCAAGCCAGCCCAGCTACTGTTCCACCCCTAGGAACAAGCATACTGTATGTTATGTCTTTGTGAAAAGCATTGTTCACCCTTGGTGCTGGACCATATCCTTCTAAGGAGCTCCAATTTTTTGGGTGCCTTGGGTTGCTCTACTTGGACTGTACCGTTAGACAGTGGGGATAGGGGTTATTGGGTTGCTCTACTTGGGACTGAACCATTAGACATTGGGATAGGGGTTATTGGATTGCCCTACTTGGACTGAACCATTAGGCAGTGGGATAGAGGTCATTAGCCATTCAGGGGCGCCGACACAGCAGTGACAGAACTGAGAGGGAGAAGAGCATCGGACCGGGTCATACTGGGAGGCAGAAGAGTCAACATGAATAGCCATTAGTCTGCCCAGTGCTTTAGGAGGTCAGCATAGCATCAGTAAGAAGTCAATAGAAAGGGTAAAATTATTAAACAATCATCAAATACCATGTGAGTATTGACCCCACCCACTCTATGTTGAGAGTCATTCAGGTCATAGACTATTGTCTACACAGTGAATCCCTATATAATGTGCATTGAGTTTTAAATATGGGTCATGACATCCTGTCTATAGTGTATCATAAAACAACATCTTTGGTTTCTTCCTGTCTTGAGCTGTGAAAAAGGTCTGTGGTCATAAAAGACAGTGTGTGGTAATACGATACAGGGCGTGATAATAAAGGCTGATATTTATTATGACTATAACCTCTGGATTGTGGGTTGGGGCGCGGTATGGTTATCAAATTTATTTTCCTGGATTCCTCCAGGGAAAACTACCTAGCTGCATGACTCCATGGTTCCTTCCTTTCCCCCTCTCTGGATTGTCCCCCCATAGTTTATCCTCCTCACTTCGCAGTTCCTATTTGCTCCTGCTTGGTTGTTCCACAACATGAATATATTCTTCATAATGCAATCTAAAGAAATGTTGAATGCCTTATGAGCTATGTGTGAGGCACAACATTGCATAGAAAAAGATATAGGGGTCAATGAGCACTTAATTCCATTAAATACATTATGAGGAATGTATTCATAATGTTAGTGGTAGGCTGACAACATTAACATGTTCGCTCTTTCAATACCATCCATGTAAAAAAAAAGTTTAATGATTGACAGGGAGTTACCATGAGAGTGCTAAGACATCTGGGACTTGAACCAGGCTATTACTGCATTGGCTATACAGCACTAAAAGAGATGTAGTGACCAGTCCCCACTGCCCCACAGTGGACATTCTTGTGACCTGCGGTTATGTACATAAACAACAGTCACTGTGCTGTCCCCATGTCATTATATATCCTGCTTCATTTGATGGTTTCGGTTATAAGATTCACATTTTATTCATATAACAATGAGGGATCTACTGTCTGTATGTATATTTATTTATCAGGTTATTTATTTTGACTCAAGTGTGCAGCCTAATTATATAACGCCTGTTATATTTCATGCTTCTCATTAAAATGATTATTATTATTATTAAAGCATGTGTTTCTATGGACCTGTATATGATAAACAATGTGATTCTACAATGCCTTTGAGTTTTAATTCAACACACACACAAAACATTTCATTGACAGGTACAGAGGCAGATTCTTTAGATTCTTTGGCTAGATGCTTTTATTTCAATCAATGTATCCAAACTGACCATTCATTCTGACATCATGAGCCACCGTCAGCCTTGCAGTGTCATGCGCACCTCATTGATTCCACTTCTGCTATTATTCTAGCATTCTTTTCTTTTCCATCTTGTCACTTTTCTATTAAACACACCCCCTCACGCTCTCTGTCTCACTCTCTCTTTGTATGTCTGCCAATTGATAACCTTACTCATGTGAAAGCCAGAATTATAGAACAGTACTGTAAAGTCAAAAACTAAATGGTGCTCATACATACATAGATCTAAGAGGAAAGGATAAAAAGGTGAGCTTGTACTACACTTCTCCCAGCTTTTGGAAACTACATTATTTTATTTTCTGTTGTGACATCTTTAAGTGAATTACCTTTTATATGCTTTGATGTCTAAACACCTTTGAAATAAGTACTAAGGGCCAGAGGATTAGTTATTAAAGTATTTTTTGTTTTTATTTTGTATTTCTGTGCTTTGTTCTTTCTTATTTTCAGTGTCAGGTTACATGATGTCCTGCTGGTGTTGTGTAGACTCACTGACCACCTGTAGGGGGGGGACAAACAACACCTTAATGACAGGAGAACTGAAGATATGAAAGTAAATTGCTGATCACTACACACAGGTGTGTCTCTGTTTTAGGGTGTATCTTTTACCTCTCCGTCACGGGTTTCGATAGTCTTGATGAGGACACTTTTCTTTGAGTGGGACTCAGCTATGCGGTGGTGATGCTCTGGGCTGGTTTCTGAAAATTTAGACAACACAGTGGAATTCATCTTCATCTCTTTTGCAACACATTCGCACCCCTTTTTAATTATGTAAAACCTCAATGAACCTGATGGTTCTGTTTATGTCTAGAACATCTGAGGTCAAGTAAAGTTTATTCCTGTCACTTTCAATTCATGGCGGAGTAAACGAAAAGGCACTGCAACAGATTGTGTATCAGTTATGCCCTCTTGTGGTGTGCTGTAACTGTGTCATGTAAATACTAATCTCGTTTGCGGAGGTTATAATAACAGTCGTTTTAAGTGTGTCCTCGTCTATCTCCTGTAATTTAAGGCGCCAATCAATCAGTAAACCTGAACTATCAAACTCCCACTCATAGAAATAGAATGGATAGAAAGGCAATTTAACTGCAACATTAGGCACAACCATTAAAATATAATTTCTATGGGCACGACGCTACACTGTCCGGTGTTATCTGCAAAACTGGAAAATCTACATATGGTAAGTAACTATAGGATTTTTCCTTGTTTCATGTCACTCCAGACAGGCCTCTGTAGAGCAGCCAGGCACTTCCCTTTATGTTAGCTAGAGGTGACGGCCCCATATAGCAGTCTTCTTGTGATATTGTTATATATATACTGTATAATATTGTGTGGTTATACAAACTACAGTTTGTAAACAGTTAATAATACAAACTGTAGTTTGTAATATTAGCATTTATTGAATACATTTTGATGACTTATCCAGAGAATTCCTCCTCAGTAAATTTAATTTAAATAAATGTTAGGAATAAAATGCAAAAAGTACTCTGTTTTAGAACTTAATGATGAAAACGTTTTTTTTTCATAAGATTTTTTTGTAGAATTTTGTAGAACAACATTCTGGTAAAAACTATAATATCTGGAGGATGGAAAATCACAATTCTCCTCTCAGCTATGCTTCGCTTATCCAGTAATGTGGTGGCTCGTGGGTCAACCTTCCTTCCATAGACATACACAGATTAGACAAACTCTGAACTGACATGATTTTCAACCAATCAAAGATCAGAGGATGAACGTAGCTTTACGTGATGTGGAACTGCAGTGTTGAGTTGGAAATGTTACAGGCAAATAAATATTCAGTCGTCTACGGCTCAAAAAATATGTAATATAAAAAAATGCTTTTTTAATAATAAAAACAGTTTATGTTAGGCTGTTTAAGGCTGCATACTTGTACCCAGCACAAGCGGAGATCATAGATGTAGTGCGAATAAGCCTTAGAAACATCCGGCGTTAACGGGAGCAGGCAGGTAGAATAATTATACGTTGTAGATGCATGAGAGAGCCAGGAGGAAGCAAAGAAGATGAGGAGAAAGGGTCCGCATGGCACAGTGGGCTGCATTGCATGACAGTCTACTTCATGATAGTCACAGGTTCGAGCCTAACTATGGGTTCTCTGACTTTTTCCAGGCCTCCTGCTCGAGGCAGCACAAATTGGCATAACATGGCTGCCTGGGATTTGGGTAAAATAAATCAGATTATCTATCTTTCCACGCCATTCTCCAGCGACTCCTTGTGTCCAGATTGGGCGCCTCTGGGTTAAATTGCGGAAGTATAGTTGTTGAACGTAATCATCCTGTGCATGATCCGACTAAAGGCTTCTGTGATGGACTCGCAGTGTGTAAAAGAATCGGCAGCTAGGGCCACATGTGGTTGGATGAAAAATGTGCATGCCCTTCGCCATCCCACAGATCTGTGCAGTGAGTTGCCCAGCTGCCAACAACACAGGATTAGAGGGACTTAGGAGGGGAGAAAAATGGGGAAGAAATCACAAACAAACAAAAAAGATGAGGAGAAAAGACAAAGTACATGAAGGCACAAGGTAGAGCGTTGAGACGTTAGTCATTATTTATTTAACCTTACCTGTTAATTTAAATGATGCTTGTGGTTAAGGTACCTGAGTTCCATTACCTCAATCTATGTAACAAACTAGCTAGCTGCACTGCACTGTAGATGGATCAAAACAATAGCTAGCAAAAACGTACTTGTGCGCGTTTTGTTGTGCGCGCCAATGAATCGATATTTAGGATATTTATATGATGTTAATGTGATGAAAGTACATAGTGGCACCTGTAAATTAATCTAGACATACCAAACACAGACTTCAGGTCTGAATCTGTGCCTTCTAATCTGCATGGAAAATTATGTGCAGTCTTTAACAATACACAATGTTGATGATGACATTAAGATCTAATTAGCCAAATATTTGATCAGTGATTAGATTACTTGCCTACATTGCTCACTGTGTACTGAATATAGTTGTAGAATGATTCACCAGAACAGATTAACTATAATTTGATATATGGAACAATGTTGCCTTTTGTGACCACACACACTCAGGTTTTACATGACTGTACATAAAATCTACATCAAATTTGACAAAATCAAGCAAATAAAATGAATATAAAAAATATAATTACAATCCTAAAGTCTAAAAATAATTAACATATTTGTCTGCACCATAAATATGGGCCCCACTATAACGGTTAGCAGCATGTTTTGAAATTAATTAACATTTTGTTTTCAACAGAGATTTTTCCCTTCTCAAACTCTGCCCCATTTTGAACAAGTAATCCACCCTCTTTACCTCACCCATGGCCTCCTGAACTGAACCCCCTGGTCATCCACCCTCTTTACCTTACCCATGGCATTCTGAACTGAACCCCCTGGTCATCCACCCTCCTTACTGGAATAAATTTAAATACACCAACATTATCCATTAATAATGACCCTGATGTGATTATCCCCTTCTTAACATTGTAATTCTCATTTGTCCACATGGCAGCATGAATGATTAATCTAACTGCACACCTTCAGGTGTGTATTTCTAGAGTAAAGCCTGTCCTTGTTTTCTAACACCACCTATCTATGATGAGCATTGCTTGCATACTATTACATCCAAAAAAACTATTATATCCAAAATCCAAAAAACAACCCATTTCATAGTGGATTTTACCAATAAATGCTTTCAATAAATGTTTCAGTTGAACATAATTCCTAATAATTCCCAACTTTTTCACCAGCCTCCAATGCACTACATGTGCCCCACAGTGATATTATTCTGTAAATTTAAACATTGACAAAAAATCACCCTGACAGAAAGCCATTGTCGAGAGGAAAGTGCTCCAGGCTCATATGCACTGTGCGCACTAAAGCCTGGGGACGGTAAATACCATACATATCAGTGGAGGTAAACCTTAATTGAGGAGGATATTAATGTCTTGACTGGAGTATATTGAGTTAAACACATTAAACCCAGTGATGATATACCATTTCATTTCCTTCATTTCAACTTAATATGAGCCCATCCACCTGAATTAATTTTCACCAGTCTCCAATGATACATATACATGTAAACGTGTGTGTTAGAGTGTGTGTGTTGTTCTTACCACGGAAAGACAAGGTGGAAAAGCTCTGTGTGGGCAGAGAAA
>JACXGM010003664.1:30418-41336 GCA_016801145.1 Umbra pygmaea
ATCATCATCATCATCCTCACCGTAATCGTGGTAATCACAATTATCATCATCATCACCATGATAATCAACATAATCATCATCATCATCCTCACCGTAATCGTGGTAATCACAATTATCATCATCATCACCATGATAATCAACATAATCATCATCCTCACCGTAATCGTGGTAATCACAATAATCATCATCATCACCATGATAATCAACATAATCATCATCATCATCCTCACCGTAATCATGGTAATCACAATAACCATCATCATCACCATGATAATCAACATAATCATCATCATCATCCTCACCGTAATCATGGTAATCACAATAACCATCCTCATCATCATCATCATCACCATGATTATTAACATAATCATCATCATCATCATACACTTCACTCAACTCTTCCTGCTGCCACCTCTCACCTGCTTTCCTCCCCTTCCAGTAGCTTCCTGTAGGTGGCGATCTCTACATCAAGGGCCATCTTGACGTTGAGTAGGTCCTGATACTCTCTGAGGTGACGGGCCATCTCATCCTTCATGTTGGCAATCTCAGACTCCAGACGGGAGATGGTGTCTTGGAACCCTCCGGCCTCACGCCCGTGGCGCTCCTCCATCTCCCGCATCTGCCTCATCAGAGACTCGTTCTGTCGGGCGGGGATGGGGTGGAGTTATTGACAGGAAGGTATTGTGAGGGATGAATACAGATGCGGTATCTTAATTTGAACATTCTATCACAGAAAAAGAATACTTGTAGTATATATTACCTCTCACTTTGTTTGCCTCAATGAAAACCACCTTGAAATCTACATCATAACTCAGATATCCTGAAGCTTGCTCCATTCTCAGATATCCTGAAGCTTGCTCCATTCGCAATCGGGCTCAAATTGAGATCGTACACCTGTTTTACGGGTGAGCCTAGAGTTCATGCTAAAGCAGATACTCACGGTGCCTTTGAGGGAGTCAATCTCACATGTGTAGGACTGAAGCTGGTGCCGGAACTCCATGGTCTCCATCTTGGCCTGCTTTAGAGCCTCGTTGTTCTTGTTCACTGCCTGGTTCAAATCCGTCACCTAGGGGGCAGAGGTCAACAGGAAGTACATCACAATGTCTCTGATATTACAGCCATTACAGCCATAAAGCCATTTTACACATACACAAAAAATGATATTATGGTAACACTTTATTTGGATAGTCAATCTAGATGCTTTACAGGTTATTTAACGAGGGCTTGGAGCCAGAGGAACATAAGTGATTTCACAAACACAAAAGGGAAAACAAAAAACAAATATGGCCAACGTTTTTTTAGGTCTTTAAAGTTTGTTGTTTAATTCTTTCAAATTCGTTTTTTACATTTTTGTGGATCTAGCACTATAACAATCTTCTTTACCCTAACCATTTTTAATGCTGAAAATAAAACATAAAACATGACATTTTGCAATTGTTTTTTAATTGCTTGAGATTAAAAGAGAGACCTTTCGGCGGGAATGTCCAAGCTGTACAGCGCGATGAAAACAACTTTCCTCAAAACTGGTCTCATATAGTAATTAATTTTAGAGGGAGAGGATATAGACTGTTAGTCTTTTGGAGGGAGATAATGTTAGCACAACAATACTGTGGTGAACTTCAGCGGGGGCTAGCTAGCATTAAGAAAATAAGCATTTCCATTCTATTAGTTGTTTTTTGCATAAATCAGGGTTTATACTAAGTAAACAAGGACTGACATTTCTAAAATTAGGGTTAGGGTTACCAAAAGTGTTCTCCGCATGCGCGTGCACTGAAATTTTACGAGTCTCGCGCCAAGTTCCAAAGTTGGCAACCCTGCAATACATTTACGGAAACATGCTAGGCCTAATATTGCTGATAATTTATTTGAACAGAACCGGTTGTTTTGTGTATCTATGAAGTAATAATAATAGGCTACAACATAATCACTAGAAACCTTTTGAAAGAAAAGTGAAATATTTTCTTGTTGCTTCCATTTCCGCCAAGCCAGTTCTGTAAATGATTTGATGTGTACGTTTGATAAATCTAACGCCTGCAACACACTGAATCCTTTGCAACTGCTTCTGCAATGCAATGCTGCAAGCAGAGATGGGCATAAATACTGTAATAGATTACTTTTGTTGGCTGGGCTGAGTTCACAACTTTTGGGAAGTTCCTCAGTAAGACCCTAATGACCAGGTAATGGTCATTTTGTTTTGCTAACTAGGAAAGAGAGTATATTTTTAATGTAGAAATGTTATGTGTGTAGCTTGAGTCATTGCATACACTCTTTGTGTTTAGGCCTAAGCGTCTGTGCCGCTATAGAGCATGGAGTTCAGTTATAGTCATTGTGCCTCCTATTAGATCAGTTGAGTTAATGTGTACGCTCTGTGACTACTTACATTATCTATGTGCACCAGTATGGCTAAATACATGTCGTTGTGCCACTCGCTACCATTTCACAACTGCTCTATCGTTTGTACCATCCTGGAACATCATTCAGGAAACATCCAACAATCCAACTACCTGCCTTGTTCTCCCTTCCTCTACACCACACAAACTGTGACATAATCCAAACATTATTTAATCACTTTCTGTTAAAAAAAAGGGTTTTAACCACTTTCTATTAAAACAACACTTTTTTATTTTGTGTGTTTTGTACATTTAGTGTATTGTACCTTTAATAATTTATTATAAATAATGTATAAATAGATGTAGTAAACTACATTTGCCATGTTTTTGTAGCTTCGATTGCTACATTTTATTGTAGAGAAGCTTCAGCAATCTCACTACATTTCCCAAGTAACTTGCACATCACTGCTAACAATAACCATTTCCCTAACCCTTACCCAACCCCAACCCTTAATCTAAACCTAACACTAACTTTTTTTGATAGTTTGTTATAATATACATGTCTGTAGAGCATCTACAGATAGTAATCTTGACTATCCAAATAAAGTGAAACCAATATTTTTAATTTCTCCCTCTTGATTTTTCTCTCAGACTCCCTCCATTCACCACTTTCTTATTCTCTTTCCTTCCTACCTTAGACTTGTACCACTCCTCAGCCTCCTGGATGTTCTTGGCAGCGATGCCTTCATACTGGGCCCTGATGTCCCTTAGAGCAGCGGTCAGGTCGGGCTTGGACATGTCCATCTGGATTTGCACCTGTGTCTCTTGCATCTGGGACTGCATCTCACGGATCTCCTGCAGGGGGCACCACCATGGACGTAAAGGTGGTGGGAGAGAATAGCATGGGTCAATAGTTAAGAGACTTAATTTAGTCTCCACAAGTAGGTATAGGCGTTAGGGCTGGGTTAAGTTGTTTAGGTTAAGCCTAAATATAGGCTGGGTTTACAGTAAGGTTTAAGGCTAGGGAATGAATAACATGAATTACTGGGTCAGAGTTCATTCTCAGCTCTCCACAAGAAAAGCAAAACAAGTGTGTGTGTGTTTGTGTGCACTTTTGTCTTAAAGTCCTAATTGAAGTGGACCAGGTTAGATTACACTGGCCTCATGCAGCAGAAAACGTCATGCCAACTGACCACTGTGCTGTGTGTTTGTGTTTTGATTTGGTTTTGTGTTGATTTGTGTATTGTGTGCATATTGCTATGTGTATTTACCACTGAAAGAAACAGTAACATTTCAGACAACTAGATAATCTGAAAGGTAGACTGATTGTCCGATTACTAACATAACACAGATTAGGTGATGTACCTCTTCGTGGATCTTCTTGAGGAAAGCGATCTCCTCCTGGAGGGTCTCGATGCGTCTCTCCAAGTCTAGACGGGCCAGAGTGGCAGCATCCACATCCTAGAGCAGACAACAGATCAGAGAAATTCAGCTGACATGTCTCTTCTCTGTCCCTGCACCCCAATGGTAGACCTAGATTCCCCTGGAGGTTAGGGTGGCTAGGAGTCCCTGCCCATTTTCAGAAAACCACTGAAACCTTTTCAAAGAGTGCTTTAGATAGTTCCATTCCCACCTCTGTCTTTGTAAACTACATTTGTTTACATTTTGAATGTTCTTTTCTAGCACTGACCTCTGCTAATAACTAACTCATTGACCTGAGTGTAGTCACTACTGAGGTGGTTGTTTATACCGTGCTATCTGAAAGCATGCACTCACAAGTCTCGATAAGATCATCTGCTGAACGACTAAAATTACTGTAAATGTCTATATATGGTAGTCTACAAATAGATCAATAGCATACACTTGTAGTAAGACATTAAGGTTTTTATACTCACAGCTCTGAAAGCAGCCAGGTTGTTCTCCGCATCCTCTCTCTGAAGCACTTCTTCCTGCAGTCTGGGTACAAAGAGAAAGAGACAAGTCAAAGAGTTTAAACCAATCAGATGCAAAATCTAATAACAGCTGGTAATTAGTTTGATATGAACTTTCAGTTCGCTGTAGGAATCAAATGTGCAAATGGGTCCAATTGCAGGTGTCCTTTTGAATACCAAGTGTAGACTAAGAAAGCTGGTCCAGATCGATATCTCTGAATGGCGTGTTTTCATTCCTTTTATAGAGGCAGACCTAGGCGCCAGTATGGACATGCCCCTGTAAGGGCTAGTCCATACCCTACTGGGACAGAGACTAGCTTTAGTCCTCTAGACGGAGTTGGGGGCTTGTTCTCTAGGAGGAAGTGTTTAATTCAGCAGAAGCAGGCAGAGTCTAGTTCTTCAGAAGGAGGTGGGGTCACATTTTCTAGACATTTGGTGGGGGTTGAATTTGAAGTACATAATTAAATGTCTACTGGAAGAGGATCATTGGTTCATCATCACTGGTTCTCTACTCTCGTTTAAGAGGGTGTTTGGGAATGTCATGGAAAGTTGTATGACTCAACCAACACTTTCTCTGTAATTATTATGGACCCTCTAATAGAGGAGGAGGCATGCTAATGTCACAGCTATGCAAAACATACACCTCCAACATCTAAAATATACTGGAAAAGTCTAAATCAGACACACAAACACACACACATACATACACACATCTAAAGCAGATGCTGACCATTGTATATTAAAGTGGTTTTAAAACCCCGCCATCACAATCTAACGCACTTGTGGTCAGTGATATGACCAGTTTAAAAATACCTCTGTAACTACAACAAACAAACCAGCCAAACCCCAAGAGCAAAATGAGATACATTGACCTGATTCCTAGGGCACTGTTTGCATAAACCATCTGTGATATCAGCGCTTCTTTTAGTAGATGATACGTTATTATAACGGAAATCACAAGTCTAGAAACATCCTCTCACTAATCTCATAAATGATCTCCTCCTTCATCCACTTATCCACCAATCGCTAGTCGCTACGAAGCAGGCAGTCATACATCTACTTCTCAATCAATCAATAAACCAATCAAATGTATTTCTAAAGTCCTTTGACATCTGCACTAAATCATCTGTTAAATATTCCTCTCCATGATCATCATCATCCTCTTTCTGCTCTTCTTTGTTCTCATCCTCCCCCCTCATCCTGTGCCTCTTCCTTCTCGTCTTCCCCCCTCCCAGTCCCTCATACCTGAGTTTGAGTTTGTCCAGGTCGTCAGCCAGGTTGTCCCTCTCCACCTCGAAGCGGCTCCTCTGATTGGTCAAAGCCTCCACCTGGCGACGAAGATCCGACATCTCCTCTTCATAGAGGTCAGCAATGCGCGTGGGTTCACGACCCCTCATCCGCTCAATCTCCACTACCAGTGTTGCGTTCTGCTGCTCCAGGAAGCGAACCTTTTCAATGTAGCTGGCGAAGCGGTCGTTGAGGTGCTGCAGCTCCACCTTCTCGTTGGTGCGCGTGTGGAGGAACTCCTGGTTTAGAGCGTCCGCCAGGCTGAAATCCAATGTTTCCCCCATCCCCGCGTACGACTTGGAACCATGTGCAGACGATGACATCAAGGGTCCGCCGAAGTGAGACGAGCTGCGGTAGCCGGAGTACGCGGGTGAGGCAGAGGTCTTGGTGACTTCGTAGACTCGGGAGGAGATGTGTCCGGAGCCACCGTGTCCCAGGCCGCCACCCGAGCCCCGGGTGCTGTAGAGGGAGTGGGACATGGCAGGGCTGTATCCTGCACCGAAGGTGCGGCGGTAGGAAGAGCCGGATTGGGCAGAATGTGCAGAAGTGCGGAAACTCATGTTGGAGAGCAGGAGGGGCAGGAGGGTCTGTGTTGGAGCGAGAGGCTCTGGGCTGGAGCAGGAGGTGTCTGGATGGCTGCTGGAGTGGACTGGAGTGGGAGGCTGACTGATGGAGACTCAGGACTCTGGGTATTTGTAGCAATCCCCGTCAGCCAAGACCCATAACCCCCCCTCATATCTGCTCCCTCAAATCCCCTCCCTCTCTCACTCCCTCTCTGTCTCTACACATCTCTCCCTCCCTCTCTCTTCTGATTTGGTCCCAGGTCCTGGCATAAGGTCTGGTGTTCTGGAACTAGTTGTGTTTCAGAGTGAGAGGGTTCGGGAAGCTACGAGAGCTAATCGATCTTTAGAGCACCATGTGTGACAAGTGTTGCGCCTTTATAGAATTTTCTATAAGTTCCTAGTGGTTTTTGGTTGTTATTTTTCTTAATATTAGGTTGAAAATTCCCAGAATGTTTTTACCTTTATTTAATTAGGAATGTTGACTAAAAAACTATTCTTATAATGACCTGGGATAAATTAGGGTTAACTTTCCTGCTCATAGACAGACTGACAAAGGAATAAGGAGAGAATAAGCAGAAATGTAAGCAGAAATGTATTTAATTAATTTATTGGAATTTAATTAATATGATTGTTTGTATTACAGTATAATATTGGGACAGTAATGTCAAAATGTATATTTATGCTGTACATTCAAAGCATATGACAATTCGATTCAAAGATGAATACAAGGCAAGAGTACAGACTCAAAAAAGAGAAAATCTCTGCACACTCGGAATCAATGCAAATGGTTTTAAATTATTAAGCTTTTGGCCGGTCGACCTTCGTCAGAAAAAATGCAATAATCTGTCGTCAAGGTACATGTCTTAAATAGGACACAGACTAGGTGTGATTGAGAGTACAGACTGTCACATTTTATTTCTGGCTGATTCAACACGTATGTTCAGACTGTTCATACAAAACATCTGACTGTAAAGTAAGGATAGTAATCATATAAAGCCATTAATTATCACACAGTTGTTTGGCTCCTTCGTAAACCATATTGATAACAGAAATCACCCA
Source organism: Umbra pygmaea (assembly GCA_016801145.1). Lineage (NCBI taxonomy): Eukaryota > Metazoa > Chordata > Actinopteri > Esociformes > Umbridae > Umbra > Umbra pygmaea. The sequence continues at coordinate 37,589 of JACXGM010003664.1, forward strand.
AATTACCCTGATCAAAAGTGTACATACCCTTGGAGGAAATGATGGAAATGGAAATTAACAGGTGGAAATGGAAATTAAAGGTTCATTTCACACACCTGTGGCATTTTTAATTGCAGTTAGTGTCTGTGTAGAAATAGTCAATGAGTTTGTTAGCTCTCACGTGGATGCACTGAGCAGGCTAGATACTGAGCCATGGAGAGCAGAAACGAACTGTCAAAAGACATACATAATAAGATACTGGAAATGCATAAAGTGTTGTTAGTTGTCACGGTGAAAAAATGGCTGCCGCTCTGACAATTCTGCTACATTGAATTGAATTGGAATGACATTTCTAATCATTCCAGTTCTATGGAACCACCAGTCCCCTATGGTCACACCAAACCAAACTTCTCAAAGAACCAAGAACCCGGCTATGAACAATAGGTGACCGTGCCTTTTCCCCCCAGACCACATCTTTGGAACTCCCTTCCTGCAGCCTCGGGGCTGTCCAGTCTGTTGAGGCTTTTAAATCAGGCCTTAAGACATATCTTTTTTTGCTGCCCTACTCTTCCTTATAATCAAATTGATAAACTGTGTACTGTTTAATTATTTTGTATATATACTATATATATATATATATATATATATATATATATATATATATATATGTGTGTGTAGGTGAAGTTATATCTGTTTGTATATTAGCTTATTATGTGTAACGTGGAGTGTGGTGGAGAACAAAAGAGTTGACAACAGGAATAGCGAACTGCTGTTTATTTGAGAGTTTGTTTATTGAATGTTAAATACTGGTTAAATAATAATGCTGGCAAAAGTAATGCCAAAATAAAAAAACACACCTTCGCAGGGCAGAATAACAAGCTTCATAATAATCACGACCAATTTGGAAACACGGACATACACTGTTACATGGAGACAATAACTGACAATTACATAAGGCAAATGCAGGAACTAAATACACTAGTGAAAAGATGAATTACTGACAGGTGAGACTCGGGAACAGAAAACCAATCAGGTGATAGGTGGATGGTGCTGTCATTGAGGAGATGCTGCATGTGTAGTAAATCATTTAATCAGTAAATCGGGCATTTATTGAAACCTGCCAGGGCCTGAGCCATGGCATTATATGAATATATTTACAGTATGTATTGTATGTATTTATTTTTATGCACTTTGAGCTTATTCTTTTATAATGAAAAGGGTTTTACATATGCAATCAATTATTATTATTATTATTTAAATCAGGGGATTGACTTGACCAGTCTAAAACTTTACTCCACTTTGTTTCCGCTATATGAAATCCTTGCCTGCACTGACAGTGTGTTTTTGGTCATTATCCTGTTGAATTGTGAAGCTTATACATTGGTAGCCAAGACGCATGTGTACACTTCCTCATTCTACTGCTGCTATGATCCATTACATCATCGGTAACGATCAGGAATCCATACAAGAGGCAGATATGCATGCCCGTGCCATCACACTACCTCCACCATGCTTCACAGATGAGGTGGTATGCTTTGGATCATCTTCAGTTCCATTGTTTCTCCACACATTTGACTTCCTTTTACTTTGATCCAAGGTACACCTTCTCATTGGTCCATTGTCAGCAGCATAGTGCCCTGTATTCAACCGTAAATCTCAGAATTTCTCCCAAATTACGTTCTCAGGAAACTATTTTGAAAACCTAAATTACGTTATATGCCAACATATTTAGGGTTTTTACGTTTGAACTGCACGTTTTGTTATTAGGCTATATTTGTACTTCAATTACGTTGCTTCGGTACATTTCGTTTAGCGGTTTTATGCGAGAACATTCAATACATTCCATAGCGTTCAAAATTATATTGCAACATTCACAGTTAAGGTTAGGTAGGAGGATACTAACGGTTAAGGTTAGGCATGAGGTTACTAACGGTTAAGGTTAGATATGACGTTACTGAGGTTAAGGTTAGAATTAAGGTTAGGGTTAACATTACAAAAACCGACAATCGCCTGTCTGCATGACGCAAGCAACGTAGAACAAAACACACACAAAGTGCCGGTCTGGATTTGAACTCCCGAACACTGGTATGCAAGTCGCGGATTTATACGCCCATCCACTCCACCATCCCCGACCTCCTCCTTAGCAAAAACTATGCTATTTACATGCTACGTCATGATCTTCATATGTTCATATTTAACGTTATTCAAGTGTTCAATTTAGTTCCCTACAAATGTAATTGACACTCTCATACGTTCATATTTGACATATTTCGGTTTTACAAAATAGTTCCCTCAGAACGTATTTAATGTGATTTAGGGCTGCCTATATTCCACTACTTGTTTGCTTCTAAAGCTAAGCAGGGTTGGGCCTGGTCCGTCCTTGGATGGAAGACCAATTCTGCTGGAATTGATGTTGGAGGGCCTTTAGGAGGCACATCTCCCTCTGGTCTAAAGATCGAATCCTAGCCAAATTTCCATTTTTACCCTAATTCTATCAGGGCAACCCAATCATCCCTAGCTTTCAATTGGCTCATTCATACCCTATCCTACTCATGCTAATCCCTAGACTGTTGTTGCAAATGTGACTATGTTCAGAGTTAAATACAAAGGATGGAACTGACACTTCATCTTCAAAGCATGTTTATGAGATGTTCTTGAGAACATTATGCTAAAGGTTTATCGTAGAGCAAACTACTACATATAGTCATTCAATTACAAGACATATTCAGTCACTGCTAGGAAGTCCTTTGTGACATCACACCATTACAATTGAAAGAGGCAGCGCTGGGTTTCCGCGGATGCATCCTCCACACATAGCTGAGCAAAGTGTTCCTCGCCACCTGCCTTAAAAAGGAAAAGTATCCCAGGACGGAGAGCGGTATGTGTGCTTGGCCTCCAAGAAAAGAGTGAGCGTGTGATCATCACTCCTTCTCAAAGTGTGGCCTAAACTATTGCTGTCATTAATGATGTCATCATAAACAGCTGTCATGGCACTGCTGGCTGGACCGATGAAGGGCAGTTTCAGTTTCTGAGCAGTCTGGATGTCAGACGAAAGAAATGATGGACAGAAACATAATGTTTTCAGAGTACCTCAGACTCTTCTGAAGTTCATTGAGAATTTCCTAGATTGGAGAAATTTCTCAAAGCAGAATAATCATTGTGCATCAACAGGAAATGTGTATGATTGTCTGGATACTAAAGAACAGGGTGTTGTAGGTCTGACACATTAAAATGAAACATTCTAACTTCAGAAGCCTTTTTTTTCTTATTAAAAAACACCAACAAATTAGGAAACATCCTCTATGCTATACGAATAGCATCACAACAACTGTCCAGTGAGGACTTCACTGAATATCCAATGTGTGAAGATGAGGAGGCCTCCTCTGGCCTGATGGTGTCAGAGGCTATATATAGATCCATGTAGCAGAGTTAGCCCTGTGATTACATTAGAACGGAGTCACTCTGGGCTTCATCACAGAAACACAGTAAACCTGACAGGTCACATCAACACACAGCAAGTGGCTGCCGCCTGTTCTCCTTTCTTCCTGCTTTGCTCCTCTCCTTTTCTCTGTCTTCCTTTCTTTCACTGTCTCAAGCTCTCTTTGTCTGTTTCTTTTTTTTCTGTCTGTTTCTCTCTCTATGTCGGTCTGTTTCTCTCTCTATGTCGGTCTGTTTCTTTTTTTTCTGTCTGTTTCTCTCTCTATGTCGGTCTGTTTCTCTCTCTATGTCGGTCTGTTTCTTTTTTTTCTGTCTGTTTCTCTCTCTATGT
>JACXGM010003665.1:0-40916 GCA_016801145.1 Umbra pygmaea
GTGACATACTGATTATAACAGGGGGGTAACATGGGTGACAGTACTGATTATAACAGGGGATATTATATTGGTGACATACTGATTATAACAGGGGGGTAACATGAGTGACATACTGATTATAACAGGGGGGTAACATGGGTGACAGTACTGATTATAACAGGGGATATTATATCGGTGACATACTGATTATAACAGGGGGGTAACATGGGTGACAGTCCTGATTATAACAGGGGGTGTTACATCAGTGACATACTGATTATAACAGGGAGGTGTTACATGGGTGACAGTACTGAATATAACAGGTGGGTGTTACATGGGTGACAGTACTGATTATAACAGGCAGGTGTTACATGGGTGACAGTACTGATTATAACAGGCGGGTGTTATATCGGTGACAGTACTGAATATAACAGGGGGTGTTACATGGGTGACAGTACTGATTATAACAGGGGGGTAACATGGGTGACAGTAGTGATTATAACAGGGAGGTGTTACATGGTTGACAGTACTGATTATAACAGGTGGTGTTACATCGGTGACATACTGATTATAATGGTGGGGGGGTAACATGGGTGACATACTGATTATAACAGGGGGGTGTAACATGGGTGACAGTACTGAATATAACAAGCGGGTGTTACATGGGTGACAGTACTGAATATAACAAGCGGGTGTTACATGGGTGACAGTACTGAATATAACCGGTGGGTGTTACATAGGTGACAGTACTGATTATAACAGGCAGGTAACATCTTCAGACATTTCCTGAAGATGGGTAGTGACTCTGCTGTTCTAGCCTCCAGTGGAAGCTGTTTCCACCATTAAGGAGCCAGGAAGGAGAAGAGTTTAGACTTCTTGGATTTCGAGTTGATTTCCCGAAGGTTTGGGGGCGGTCAGGATCCCAGAGGTGGCAGAACGAAGAGCCCGTGTAGGGGTGTAGGATTTGAGCATCACCTAAGAATAGGGGGGAGGAGTTCTTGTTGCTCCGTTGGCGAGCACCATCACCTTGTAGCGGATTCGAGCTTCAACTGGGTGCCAGTGGAGTGTGTGTAGAAGTGGGGTGACGTGTGAGAACTTGGGAAGGTTGAACACCAGGCGGGCCACTACATTGTGAGATTAGCAACAAATACACAGTCCAGTTATAGTGAAAGGTTTGCCATTTGGTTTGTGTTTAATAACCACAAAATATAATAGCTTATTGCTCATACATTCTTCATCTGTCTGCTCTACATAATCAGCAGATTGTTTAATGAAACCCCATGCTATGAATTTAGATTATACATTTTCATAATCTATATGTTCAGTGGAATAGAAACGTCATTAGGCTACAGGTTTATGATCTCAAACGGAGTTATGCAAATAGACCAACATTTGATTGTTGTTTATTAAACACTAACTCTGGCATTGCGAAACTGTAATGGCTTAACTATTATTTTGACTGTTTAAAAAGAACTAAGCCCTTGTCAGTATTTGAGGAATGATGACACACATGCATATAGAAGGTAAGTTTTATCTTTACTGGAAGATCTTAGTCAGGCATACAGAGATCCTTAGCATACATCCTGTGCAACCTTTTACAAGACATATTTTCTATGGGTCCAGAGAAGAGATACTTCAATAATACATAACTATTACTCAGGTGGTCCTTTACCTTCAATCTAAACAAAAGTTCATTTATAAGGAAAGAAATACTTAGGCTTCACTCTCCATTGAGTCGTTGTTCCTAGTCCAGACATCGACTGCAAACAGGAAAAATACAGTCCTCAGAGTCTGAACAATCCTCACGATACAGACATCTTTACTTGTTATTCCTGAACAGAAAATATATGCAGGAAGCTTAAAACACAACTAAGAAATAAGGAGTGACAGAAGCATTGCCCGACATTACTCTCCTGTCCTCCTCCCACTTATATATCCCATTCAAAACAGGTGCACCCTTCTCTTAGGTGTGCGTATTTGGGTGTTCTCCATCAACTCTTCAGCGCGGAAGCGCTCGCCTCCTAAAACTTAGATGATGCTGATCGATGATGTGTGGCAAAACCTGGGGCTGATATTATACAGCCCTTGTCTCTGTATTGATTTCGATGTTGTGTTCATTGTAAGTAAATATTTGTTTACAGAATTGCGATTAACAGAGGAAGAATCAACAAATGCAGTTAGGATTGCACCCTACGATAAAAAGTGTTGTCCACACAATTACATTTTCTTCTGTGTTTTTCTGTGTCCATCTTTTTTGTGAGGTGCCATCTTCAACTATAAACAAATGTAGATTATTCTTCTGGAGACAGGAAATATGACGTTAGCTTACTTACAATGAATTTACGCATTGAAAACATTCAAGAGGAATTTATTGACTGAACTGAATAATCAGGCAAGAAAACAGTTTCAGTCATTACAGCTTTGCAATTGCAGATACAGAGTATAGTGTTAACAAGCACAATCCTTCCTCCATCATAAACTGCGAATCTGTAATGACTTGAACACATACCGTAATCATTACGAAAAGGAAGTCTACAATTATAGGGTGTGAGTTTATTTTTCAATCCATGGAATATTGAACGCTTACATATAAGATTGTATGGGTATAATAAGCTTTTCAATGTTATTGCTACTAACTACCAACAAATTGTATTTCCTTCTTGAAAAATCTGTAATACATTAAATGAAAGAGTCAATAAAATCGCAGTGCCCGTGTCCAGCCCAAAAGCGCCGGTGACTGAGGCTGCCCATGTGCAATGATCAAAGATAAATATTTAGAGTGTAGATCCATATGATTGGCTTATATCAATCAATCCACAGAATACTAAAAGCAGGATGAGGAAAGCTTTATGAATATTACTATTATACAGTAAGGAGATAGCTGGAGATAGCAAGCCTTTACTTACTTTCAATCTTTCTATTGGTTATAAAGTCATATCCTTGCAAACTCTTCAAAATAGTTAATATGTAAATTAAAACTCTTTAAAAGTTAAGTTAATAGGTAGCTGGCAGGTTTGATGAGTCCCAGCCACAGAGCCCACACTGCTCTTGCCCCGCCCACTAACCTACAGTGCCCTTGCCCCACCCACTAACCTACAGTGCCCAGGCCTGACAGTGCCCATCTGGAGCCAGACCCTTCTCAAGTTATAGAGGGATCATGAGGAAGGGAGAGCCTGAAAAGTATAGATTACCGCACTCGCATGGCAAGACGTGGGTAACCGTACGTAATGGGAATTTCGGCGCATTCCGTAGGCAGACTTTCAATATGACCAATAAAAGTGACTTTTTTTACATATTGAATCTCCATTCTGCCACAACACTTCCAAGAATAGACCAATCATTTACAATTTAAAGTACTTGGACAATGTTTAGTTCAGGGATAATATGCTAGGTTAGTGAGATTAAGGTTAGGGTAAGTTGAGGTTAAGGTTAGGGTGAGGTTAAGGTAAACTGACTTTTTTACGTTTCGTAAATGTATGAGGCGTACGTTTTCCTGCCTCCGAAAATGTCACATGTGGACTCAGGTTTAGTTTTTTTACGATTTTGTACAATTTTGTACGTATCGCCATAAGAACAGCCTGTATAGATCCATAGTATACCCATTTGACTCTGAAATGAGAATTGCCCAGTGATCTGCGAGCCAACACGCCCAGCAGGGAGGGAGCGTTAACACAGACTCGAAGGAGAACCAGAGGGAGAGAAAGGGAGGCAAACCTAGTGAATGCACTATTCATCTCACAGACAGCCTCTGCTCTGATCCAGTATGCAGTAGCTGTCTCTCTCTGTCTGTCACACATGCACAATCACACACCAACACACACACACCCGCTGTGAGTGAAGATGGCTTTTCTTTGGCACTGCGGGTCACTTAAGTATTCTATTCTCAGATAGAATCATATTTTGTTGTCCCGTTCACCCTCTCAGATGAAAGTCATGTCATCTGTATGCCCATATATTGTCTAGATATCATGGGCGGATAAAAGGGAACAGATTACAGGATTGCAGGTTTTATTGACACAAACACCACAACCATTCTTTAAATCAAATATTAAAATCTAAATTAATGCAAGTGTTTTAATATAACAAACCAGATTATAATAATACAATACTTGATGCACAATTAAGTATTTTTATCAAACATTAAAGCAAATCACTAAAAAGGCATTTCAATGAATCATTACAAAACAGCCCAAAAAAATACTAAAACAAGCTATAATGGTTACTGTAGCACCAATGTGTCATGTTATTGTAGTCTTAATGGGTAATGATATTGTAAGTATAGTGTCTCATGGTATTGTACTCATATTGTGTTGTGATATTGTAGTCAATGCGGGTCATGTTATTATAGTGGGTCATGGTATTGTAGTTCAAACTGTTCTCATGGCGATTCGTAAAAAAATTAACAAAACAGGAAATGTGTACATGTGTACGCTTCCAGTGTCATGGAAACGTAAAGCCTTGTACATTTACGAAAAGTAAATACAGTCCATTAACCTTAACCTAACCCTAACCTTAACCTCACTCTACGTTAACCCTAACCTCAATAACTTATGATGTTATGCCTGAACTTAACTTCCCCAAGTACCCTAAATTGTAACCGATTGGTCTATTCTTGGAAATGTTTCCATAGAATAGCCATTCAATACATATAGGAGTTTACATTTCAATGGCCATATCCTTAAGTCTGTGTAAGTAATGCTGCAAAAGTTCCATTAAGTGCAGCTACCCACGTATAGCGATGAGATTACATTGCATCTTATTGTAGTCAAAGTGTGTCTAGATGTAAGTCGCTCTGAATAAGAGCATCTGCTAAATGATTCATGATTGTGTCATCATATTGTAGTCACTATGTGTCATGTTATTGTATTCATAGTAGGTTTTGATGTTGTAGTTATAGGGCCCTATCTTACACCCAGCGCAATTGACTTTTTACACCAACACATGTATCATTCCTATCTTGTACCCGACGCATATGGGACTTTTCCCGCCACAGACGCGCATCTGTAAATTAGGAAATTAACTTGCGTTCATTGGGCGGTTCAGCGAAAAGAAGAGGCGTGTTCCGGCGCAAACGTTCCCAGGTGCTATCTTGCAGTTCCCTAAAACGTGTTATTCAGATGCTGTTTTAAGGGCACATGCTTGGCCATAATAGTATGTGCACAACGTGCTTACACTTTATTGCTCCTCTCATCTACACAAATGCAGCAGTTCCCATTATTGCAATACATAATTAGAAGGAAAAATATTACCGCACGAGGGAAATCATTGTGGTGTCCGAAGATATGAAAAAATATGTATACATCTAGTGTACACATTTACCCAAATTATTCAGAATGAATAATTCGCACTATACATCAACCACAAGGGATTCCATTCAATGAACATACAAGTCATTTGCGATGCTAATAGTAAAATCACCCATGTCTTTGCGAATTACCCTGGCTCAAGCAACAACGCATTATGGCAAACTCTGCCATCTTTGATGGGAATCCGCCCTTGGATGGGTGGCTGTGAAGGGGACAAGGCTATCCGTTAAAGACATGGCTGAGGATGACACCATTTGATGCCAGCAACAGTGCGTGAAATTCTGTTTAATCGAAAACACACAATCATGCAGTGCGTGAATGAACATTCGGCACACTGAAAATGCGCGTCAGGTGTTTGGATAGGACAGGAGGCACTTTACAGTACTCAAGATCGCAGCATTCTTTGTGGCTTGTTGCTTTACACAACATGTCCCTGAATCATGGATGTGTTGATGACATAAATGAGGAAATACTAGAGTACTTAAGGAGATATGATGTTGAAATGCATGTGCCATTGACACTTAACCCAAATGCCCCAGCAGCAAGCAAAGTACTGTCGCTCTAATGTCAGACTACATTGCAAAAATATTACTATGCATTCATAACATCCAAAACATCGGAAAGTATGTCTAGTGACATTTCTTTTTTTACATTTTGTAAAAAAGAAAAATCAAAAGCAATCCGCCGTTATAACAGCAATCCGCCATGGAACAAGCGCGCCTGCTCTTAAAGGGAATGTGAGATGACGCTCTAATTGGTTTAATGCACGTTATGCCCAAAATACACCTATGACTAATGAAGCTGCTTCAGACCTACCCATTTTAGATTTGCGTCGGGCGCAAGAGTCATTTACAGTGCCTTTGACCGTTTGCCACATTTTAGGCGTCAAACACAAAAATATGAAACTGTAATTTTTTGTGAAGAAGCAACAACAAGTGGGACACAATCATGAAGTGGAACGAAATTTATTGGATATTTCAAACTTTTTTAACAAATAAAAAACTGACAAATAGGGCGAGCATAATTATTTGGCCCCTTTTTACTTTCAGTGCAGCAAACTCTCTCCAGAAGTTCAGTTAGGATCTCTGAATGATCCAATGTTGACCTAAATGACTAATGATAATAAATACAATCCCCCTGTGTGTAATCAAGTCTCTGTATAAATGCACCTGCTCTGTGATAGTCTCAGAGGTCCGTTGAAAGCACAGAGAGCATCATGAAGAAAAAGGAACACACCAGGCAGGCCCGAGATACTGTTGTGGAGAAGTTCAAAGCCGGATTTGGATATAGAAATATTTCCGAAGCTTTAAACATCCCAAGGAGCACTGTGCAAGTGATAATATTGAAATGGAAGAAGTATCAGACCACTGCAAATCGACCAAGACCCTTCCGTCCCTCTAAACCTTCAGCTCATACAAGGAGAAGACTGATCAGAGATGCAGCCAAGAGGTCCATGATCACTCTGGATGAACTGCAGAGATCTACAGCTTAGGTGAGCGAGTCTGTCCATAGGACAACAATCAGTCGTATACTGCACAAATCTGGCCTTTATGGAAGAGTGGAAAGAAGAAAGCCATTTCTGAAAGATATCCATAAAAAGTGTTGTTTAAAGTTTGCCCCAAGCCACCTGGGAGACACACCAAACATGTGGAAGAAGGTGCCCTGGTCAGATCAGACCAAAATCGAACTTTTTGGCAACAATACAAAAAGTTATGTTTGGTTTAAAAGCAACAGAGCTCATCACCCTGAACACACCATCCCCACTGTCAAACATGACGGTGGCAGCATCATGGTTTGGGCCTGCTTTTCTTCAGCAGGGACAGGGAACATGGCTAAAATTTATGGGAAGATGGATGGAGCCAAATACTGGACCATTCTGGAGGAAAACCTGATGTAGTCTGCAAAAGACCTGAGACTGGGACAGAGATTTGTCTTCCAACAAGACAATGATCCAAAACAGAAAGTTTAATCTACAATGGAATGGTTCACAAATAAACATATCCAGGTGTTAGAATGGCCAAGTAAAAGTCCAGACCTGAATCCAATCAAGAATCTGTGGAAAGAACTGAAAACTGCTGTCACAAACGCTCTCCATCCAACCTCACTGAGATCGAGCTGTTTTGCAAGGAGGAATCGGCAAAAATTTCAGTCTCTTGATGTGCAAAACTGATAGAGACATACCCCAAGCGACTTACAGCTGTAATCGCAGCAAAAGGTGGCGCTACAAAGTATTAATTTAATTTTGCACGCCCAATTTTTCTGTTTTTTTTATTAAAAAAGTTAGAAATATCCAATAAATTTTGTTCCACTTCATGATTGTGTCCCACTTGTTGTTGATTCTTTACAAAAATTACAGTTTCATATCTTTATGTTTGAAGCCTGAAATGTGGCAAAAGGTCGAAAAGTTCAAGGGGGGCGAATACTTTTTCAAGGCACTGTATTCCGCCGGTAAAATAGCAACAGCGCCCGGGACCCTCCCACAATTTCCCTTGCGTTTCGCCTTTGATACTTGCATTTCAGATTGTTAAAATAGGGCCCATAGTGTATAATGTTATTACTATCAAAGGGTGTCATGGTATTGTAGTCACTGCCTGTTATGGAATTGCAGTTCAGGCTGTTCTCGTGGCGATACGTAAAATTCTTACAAAACACGAAATTATGTGTTTGTTTCCGAAGCCATGGAAGTTTCACTGCATTATTTTGACAGACTTATGGACATGGCCATTCAGTTATAAACTCCCATACGTATTGAATGGCCATTCTACGGAATCATTGCCAAGAATAGACAAATCTGCAATAATTTAGGGTACTTAGAGGAACTTTAAGTTTAGGCATACAGTAAATGCTAGGTTTTTGAAATTAAGGTTGGGGTAAAATGAGGGTAAAGTTAAGTTAAACTTCCTTTGTTAACGTTTCGCAAACTTACAACGCTTTCATGGCTCTGGAAACGAATATGTGTACAAATATCCTGTTTTGTAAGATTTTTTTACATTTCGCCATGAGAACAGGCACCATGGGTTTACAGTGACAGTGTGTCCTGATATTCTAATCAGAGTTTGTAGTTATATTGTAATCAAAGTGTTTCGTGGTTTTACAGTGACATTGTCATAGTATTGTAGTCACAGGGTATAATGATATTTATTCATAGTGTTTCATGGTTTTTGCAGTGACAGTGTGTAATGCTTTTCTGTGACTACACTGGCAATGTTAGCACACTATGTCATTGGTAATTAATAAACGGTCAAATCTCTGTCATTACATGTTTGACATTCTCATTGTCCTTGATCCCCAGAATTGAACAGTAAAAGGTATTGATTTTGAAAGCCATGATATAACAGTTACACTTTCCTCTGAAGTGACATATAATCAGGAAGTTAATGTGGGTATATGGTCTAGTCGTATAACCACCATCCAGCCTTAGTCCATCTAATGGAAATATCAGGCAGCAGCAAACACTTTCATATATCTGTGTCTCTGGAGTCCATTACCTCTCATATACTGTATTGATTTAGTAGTGTCATCCTCCAACCACAATCCTCAGTAGACAGGCAGCCTGTTTAGGTTCAACAACCCTGTGTGCTCTGTCGCTTCCTCTGTTGCTCCCTACTTCTGTTTTTCTCTCCATCCTTGTGTCTATTATCACTGGCCTTCTTTCTTTTAGGATGTCTTTAAATAGCATTTAAACCCCTTGTTCTATTGCTTGCTCTTATCTCTATTATTTTTCTTTTACAAGCGTATGGTATGTGTACATTTATTAACTGTGTGTTTTGCAATACTACTTCAGAAATGAGCAATAAGCCATTTGATTTCTAATTAAAATATTGTAGCCAAACACTATAGATAATAAAATATGAATATAAGCAATAATAATATAAATGTTTATTTATAAGTTACTTATTTTGTAAATTGGTTAATCCTTCTTGAATTACTGTATGTGGGTTAAAGTCCACATGTCACTATGTTGATCTTTTGGCATCTGAAAGGGTCATACTTTTTCTCAATGTGAAGTGTTTCATAGATTTGCATTCAAAAGACGTTTGGCTACAAGATGAATAAATACAATCCAACATTCTGAGACATTGATTTCAATGCATGATGTCATATAGTGCCCCAAAAAAATACTAAAATGTATGTTTAATTTTTGTTAATTATTGTAAAATGCATGTAAACCATGAAGAATATCCCTGTAATATACATATTGGCATGTCTTGAGAACCAATGTGACAATGTAAGGGGTACATATAAATAGGTCAAAAAACACTACAGTTTGTATATATTTTTTACTATTTCCCCATACATTTTAAAATACTTAGCCATAGAGTCATGCAAGAGGTACCAAAACTTTAGACTCAATATCTCCGGCTGTTGGACAAACCACATCTCATTCTTTGCAGCAGAACTCCCTCCTTCCAATGGTACCATTAGTTTCTAGCAATACGGATTGGGAGATATGGCGCAGAAATACCCTGGAACACGTGAACTGGTGACTCTCTGGGAATATTACGAGGGGTGTTTTGTTCATGCTTGGGTCTGACAATATTTTCAGGTGGGACAAAATTACACTAATTTTAATGAACAGTTCACCTTTACTAGGCCATTTGAATTAGAAATGCTGGAACGTAACTACAAATGATAAAGCGGTTCAATTAGACCTTTTGGCTGACCACAGTCGATTCCAAGAAGCCATTCTCTTTTACAATTTTCTGAATGTACTTACTTCTCTGGATTTTGGATATGTTCTAAAGTAAAGTCCCCAAAATGTTAAAGTTGATGCTGTGTCATATTTGTTTTATGTTCAGCTTTTTTTAGTTGAAGCGCATGGAATTAGGATCTTGTAAACATAACTTGTTGTAGTAAAATGTATGATGTTGTTTATTGATGTGACGGGGTCCCTTGCTTCATTCCCCACCGACTCTGTTTTATTTTTCTGTTATCACCCAGACATTATATAGATTACAACACCATCATCCAATAGATTGTCCTGTTTTGTATTTATCATTCACAGCCAATACTCATTCCTTTGTTAGTATGTTATTTAAGTTCTTCAATTTCTGCTGTCATTTGTCGGTTATTGTTTCCTTTTTGGTGTCAGTACCCTGTGTGCATGTATCTTCTAGTTAGACATATCTACAAAAAAGCTTACCGCAGCAGGTCTAAATCCAGAGGAGTATTGCTTCATTCAAGTGCAGTGCTGTGTTGCCCACCTTTAGTTTCTGTTGGAGTGTTTTAATTGTGTTGTCACCTGTGTTTGTGCCATTAAACTAATTCTGTTATGGATTTACACATGTGCCTCCTCTCTATTGTCACCCTGGCAATTGTGTATTCTTTGCAGAATTGTATTCAATGCAGTGACAACATTGTGTACAGTGACAACATGCTCCTTTTTATAAATTTCCCTCATATTCACTCCGGGGGTTGGAACGTTTTAGTTGAGCATTCTGTGAGCAGAAACAAATGTGGTTCATGTGTACAATTGATGACATATTCGTCTTATACCCTCTTATACCGTAATCTGCCTCTATCCCTTGTTTAAGGTTCAGGATGCCGTGCGCTGTCGGATCGGAGGGTGCAAAGATGACAGCGAGAACTCACCGGACTCATGCAAGAACGGACAGGTGCAGATCATGGTGAATAACATTCCATCTCATCCCATTTTTTTAGACGGGGGGCAAAGTATGGCCCCTTGTGTAATTGTCATTACAGTTGAAAAACCCTCAAACAAAAAATATTGCCCACCCCTGTTTTAGACAGATCCACTGCCAGCCCGGTGCCTGATCAGTTGTCCTGTCTCACCCCTGGAACCAGGCTACATTAGCCATGCCCTGCTGATCCTAAAGTGTCCTTATCTTTTCATCCAATATTGTCCTTTAATACCTGCGCTCAGATGCAGTCCCAAATGGAACATTACACACTATGTCCTTGTTTAGAGGATTTCACAGGTGTTGATTTGGGATTAGGCCTAATGTCTTTCTGACCTTTATTTAAATTCCCCGTTAATAAAAACAGATCATTGTTTTCTGTCTACCTGTAATAAATGGAAATGTACGACTGAAGCCATAGATGCTACAGTAAATAAATTAAACCATTTAAAACATTTTAAAAAGTGTGAGGTGTATAAAATAAATTGCACGTGAAGATACACAGGATACTTTGTACAAAATTGTTCTAATAACATTATAAATCATAAAGACATGCAGTTCTTCCAATGTCAGCCAGGTCACTACATCTGGTACAAGGCCTAACTTACTAAGAATCCAAAGTGATCCCATTGGAATTATTATTCAAACACTCATTTACTTTAATGCCTCTTAAAATGACCCTGTGGAATGTTGTGAAGCAGATGGCAAAAATCTCGATGATGTTGTAAACTCCTTGTCTTTAATCTATTTTTCAAAGATGTAAGGTTATAAGTGAGAACTGAAGGTAATAATAGTAACTAGTGTTTTGTCTGTGGACAAACTAATGTCCAAAAAAGAGACTAATCATGCCAAAGTTGAGACAGAAACAAATCCATCTTCAAACATCTAGAAATAATGAATTAGAACTGTTTATTACTTCCTATAGCAGTCCTGTGAAATCAAATGTACGTAATCCAGACTTAATTTCCTAATATGGGCTCAAGGTAATTAAATGGCAAAGCAAAATGTCATCTGAACCCATTTTCATATAACACTAAACCTGTAATAAACTTTCAATTACACAACATTGAAGCAGTAAGAGTAGTAACAACACTTACAGAATCAAATGTTAATAGAGCAACTGACCAATCCTGGAAGAGTTTAGCTCTGGTTCACGGTGATTGGTCGTGGCTTCAGAGCCCCTATGTTTGTCTCTCATTTCCTTTGCTCTAATCATCCTCTCATTTCCTTTGCTCTAATCATCCTCTCATTTCCTTTGCTCTAATCATCCTCTCATTTCCTTTGCTCTAATCATCCTCTCATTTCCTTTGCTCTAATCATCCTCTCATTTCCTTTGCTCTAATCATCCTCTCATTTCCTTTGCTCTAATCATCCTCTTATTTCCTTTGCTCTAATCATCCTCTAATTTCCTTTGCTCTAATCATCCTCTTATTTCCTTTGCTCTAATCATCCTCTCATTTCCATCTCTATTTTCCGTCTATAAATTCCATCTCTCCTGCATTTTCAGTCTCTTTTTTCTCATGTTTTCTTTTTCTACATTCCCATCAAACTACCGTCCTTTCCTCTCGTCTCAAACCTCTGATGTCTCTCCTTTGATCTCGCTTTACTTCTTTCATCTCTTCTCCTCTCGCACCTCCTTCTCGTTTGCTCCGTCCGTCTTCCATTACTTCTCCTCTCACGTCTCTCCTTTGTTCTCTCCTACCATGTATTTTCCATCCCTGCCTCAGAAGTGTCAAACTATGTCCCACTGCGAGCAGCAGCGTGGCAGTCTGTACTACAACACAGGGGCTGGCATGTCCCCCTGTCCACCATCAAAGTGTTACCAACCCTCATGCCTGCCAATGTGCCACCATCACCAGGGCTGCCAACATGGCTGCCGACATGCCTGTTACCAAAGCCTGGCCCACAACAACCACAAGCACATCAACCACACCGTCAACCACGCCCAAAACTACTCCAACAACCAGTATCCCAACAGCAAATCAGTATGTCAACTATAGTAAATAGATGCTGTGTTCTATATCAACTATAGTACGTCTGGCTGTTGTCATGGCAATAAGTGGGTAAACAAACTGTAAGTAATGGAATTTTAACAGACTTACGATATGGCCATTCAAATGTAAACTTTTGTACGTATTAAATGGCCATTCTATCAGAAATTTTCCAAGAATGGATCAATCGTTTACAATTTAAAGTACTTGGGGAACGTTCAGCTCAGGCATAACATGCTAGGTTATTGAGGTTAAGGTAAGGTGAGGTGAGGTTAAGGTTAGGGTTAGGATTAGGTCAACAAACGTTCATATACGTACAAGGCGTTATGTTTCCATGACTCTGAAAACGTACAGTACACATTTTTGAATTTCATATTTTGTAAGATTTTTTACGTATCGCCATGAGAACAGCCTAAATAAGTAGATGCTGTGTTCTACATCGACTATAGTAGATCAATGCTCTATCCTATATCAACTACCGTATAGTAGATAGATGTTATTTTCTATAAAACTATAGTAGAGATATGCTAAATCATATATCAACTATAGTAGATAGATGTTATTTCCTATATAAACTATAGTAGATATATGTTATATCCTATATCATCTATAGTAGATAAATGGTATTTCCTTTATAAACTATAGTAGAGATATGCTATATCATATATCAACTATAGTAGATAGATGTTATTTCCTATATAAACTATAGTAGATGAATGTTATTTCCTATATCAACCATATATCATTATTTGTTTACCAGCATGTTAGTAGATAGATAGTGTCCTATATCAACCATAGTAGATATATGCTGCATTTGAATGTACCTTTGGTCTGTCTAATTATGCCATATAGTTGTGTGCTACCAAAGAACACTATCCACTAGTTCCCAAGCTGTGCGTATAACCCTGTTGTGGTCCAGATATTGCCCTCAGTTTGTTTGATATGCTATTAGCCTTGAAAACATAAAAATTAATCCAGTGTTGTAGTCCATTGGGTATATTTTCAGGTGAGATTTTTTAACTTTGGTCTGGCACAACACATCTCATAATATGGGTTGTAGTTTTTCTTGGTCTAGATCGATGTTTTTTGAATCAAAATGTGGTTTTGTTGTTGCATCTGTTTTCACTGTAATTCAACTATAATTGAATCAGAGCTTTCTTGTGCTTAGGAGACTTCTCAGGAACCTGAGCCTAATGTAAATGTCCTTCAAGGTAACAATGCCTGGACAATCAGTACTTACAACTGACAGTTAACTTGATTTACGATATGCTGTCAGCCTGTACATGTGCGCCTCGGGTTACGTACAGACTCAAATGAAAGAGAGTGATGGAAACGCGAGAGAGAAAAAGATGCATCTGGAGTTTATGTCACCATTTGTTAGTTTCGGTGAGGACCTCGGCGAGACTCTATTCGTTCTGTCTGTGGTTCGTTTGCTTTCACCTTGTTTTTCAGTCGTTCTCTCATCATCTCTCATCATCTCGTCATATCTCTCTTCCTCTGTCGCATTCCCTCCTTCTCTGTACCTTCCTCTCCTCCTCTTCTTCCTCCCTCTGCAACCTTGTTTTCTTGCCTTCCCCCCTGCGCTCTGCATTCTACCTCTCCGCGTCTCCCAGTTGCTCTGCGCCGTGCCTAAAATCCCTAATAGTTTAATATCCAAACGAAGGCTTTTTCCTCAGAGGAAACTAAGGCTGATCAGTGCGGCGGTGTGGGCAGAGAGTAAAGGAGATGCCTTGCGGTCTGCATGGGAATGTGGCGCCACATTCACGTTTGACTTTAAGAGGACTGAATGGAGGCCATTTTGGAAAAGCTCCCTGAAGCCTCCCCGCAGTCTATCCAATCAATCCCTTTGCGTTTTCATTTTTTTTCTTCTCCAAAGTCATTTGATGCAGTGAGTTTCAGGAAAACTCTCTGGAGGTAGCGAAAGCCCAGCTTAAAGCAACGGCGGCATGCCCAAAGTAGAGATCCTGTTTTGTATGAGAACTACAGAGGGCGCTGGTACTTTGTGTGGCCATGGCAGAACACAGGGATGTAAGTAGACTGTAAGTGATAAGGCCCTTCAAATGAAGATCTGTACAACATTTCAGGAGAATTCAAAGAGAGCAGAAGATAGAAGTACCGTAAAGAGAGTGGCAATGCCATCAGCGTCATGCAATGTGCAAACGACGTGCCAAAAAAATAACGTTGACTGGATTCACTTGAGCCCGGGTATGTTAACAAAATATTGGAACACATATTCTCAGTAGCAAATACTATAATTGAAATGGAAAGCACTTTGATCAGTAGTTCATCCCACATCCCAACCATAGCTCTCTCTCTCTCTCTCTCTCTCTTGTCCTTTATGCAGAGGAACAGATAGAATGTACTGGAAGCTCAGACTTATGTTGCCACTGGAATCCCATCTGATAACAAACTGACTGCTGTGTACAAAGGTTTCTCTCATCTGTCTCCGCAATGAGACAGCACGCCAAACGCCCCGCTGCTCCCTATCTAGCGCACTTCTTTTACACTGGGCTTTTGTGTACAGGTCGCCGTTTAGGACGCAGGTGCTTGATGATGAGGCGTTTCCTCCAGAGTCTGTCTCTTATTGTCTCTGTTTTATCTTCAGCGCCATCAGATAGGTGCAGCCTAACGCTGGAGCACCATCACACGCGCCGTGCCGGTGTGTTGTCGGTGTGATGTTATTTCAGACTCTCAGAATCCACCCCTTCTCTCGTCGGCAGTCGTTTGCGCTGCTTTCCCCCGGTTGCTAGGGCTGCCTGGCATCGGGATGACATGAAACGGATGCTTTTGTTCATGAACCAGAATTTCAGATCACAAATATAATGTATACAGGTAATCTTATAGGATGTTTGTCATTGTTTGCATTCTTCTGTTACCCAATGAGAGCCCAATGCCACACTATCCGTACTACACACACAAACAAACGCACACACACTCTCTAACAGACTCTTTTCTTCCCCACGCTCTCAGTCGGACTTTGAAAAAGACGTGGACCTGGCGTGTCAAACGGGTAGGTTTCCACTCTGTCTCACCGCCATTCTCCATCCCCCTCTACCCGTCTCATCTTCTCTCTATCCCTCTTTCTCCCTCTTGCTCCATCCGTCACTCTCTCCTCCCTCACACTCTCCTATATTAACATGCCATCAGTGTGCGCAGCAGTTACACAGAGCTGCAGCTAAGGTTTTGCTTGGCTGAATGTAAATGCGTGGACGGAAGAGATGGAGTCTCAGAATTAAATCACGAGCGGAACGATCTCGCCTTGTCAATCACAATGATTGCATCCAATGGCATATATCTGACGTAAAGGAGCCGTCTGTTATTGGCTTAAGCAAGGTTATGCCTACCTTGAGTGGTTTTAGAGACGCAATCTTCCCCGTCACTTGAATGGGCGGGTGGGTGTTATAAGTGTTTTACTGTAGATGTAAGTTAACACAGCGGTGGTTACTTTCCCTCCACCCCTGCAGAACGAGGACACCCATGTAAGTCTGCCTTTAATCCTTTCCTGCTAATGCTGACAGTCACTGATGGCCCAATCCTAACTTGAGATGTAAATCAAACAAACCCAACTCAAATGTCTCTGTATAAAACCTGCTACAAAATTAAATTTTTTCCTTTTAATTTAGACTTCTCTTTTTGAGGGCCCTGTCTATAAAAAGATCCTTCTATTCACTAATGTAGAATGAGGATTTCTTTCAGGATTCTGTTCTATTGAACATCAGGTATTTTAATGAAATAGTCAGAATAGCTTTACCCTAATTTTTTTCTTGGCTTAGCATCAACCCAGAAGTCGAATTATGAAAGTAATTACATATCACAAGTTATTTGTGGGTCAGAAGTGGCTGATGTTTGTTTGGCTGTTGTTTTTGCATGTAACCAAGCATGATTGTTTAAAATTAGACTAATTAGACGAATTTGAAATGTATTCAGTCAAAACGCTTTACTTAAAAGATTTTGCCATGAAGTGATCAGATAAAATCTGACTGTTATCAGCCTCTGTAATTCAATGGCCCATACTGTAGATACAGTTATTTGTCCTTGAATGTCTAGTAGAATTTAGTAGAATCAAGAAGATTCACTGAGGCTGCAGAAATTGCACCCACTTCCCTACAACACAGCGTGGGTGAGGACAAAACACATACCCTGTTCTTATATTGTCATTTCGGATGGGAAGCGTCATCGTTTAGATGATGCTTTCAAGCATGTTAGTGTTGCACTATGGTATAAACTCAGAAGCATGACAATGACAAATGAAACAAACGTCAAAGCTTGTTTCATATTCTGTTTCATTGTGGAAACTCAAAGTCAACGTGAGTTTGATGCTGACCATATAAAGTGATCTGTTACCCAACAAGAAATGATGAGTTCCTATAGCGACCGCGTGATGGAATGCACGTCCGTAGCTGGAGAATCTATTTTGGTTTAGGAGCCGAAAGAGACACGCTTCCACATCTAAACAGATAGCCCCTGCGTTCATCTGGACTACAGTGTGAGGAAAGCTACTCACCCCAGCTGCCGCTTGAACTCATACCACCCTGAAATACTTTTTGTACTAAAACTTAGTGGATTATGGGGTGTAGTTCAACAATAGGGTGACATCTTTTCACTCTTCGATGGAGGTGTGTTGTCTCTTTGCCAATGGCAAGCGTTCTGCATTATTTGATCAACGACAGTGCATTTTGTCAAGTTGTTATTTATCGATTTAAAGTCATTGCAGGAAACTCGATGAATAACTATTTATGCCATTATGCGTCATTTTCCTTTCTCTCCCTCGCTCTGTAATTTTTTTCTTCAAACGTATCAATTTTAACTTGTGATGTACTGATTATTGATTCTACCCTCCATTACCATTCAACCTTCTCTCTGCATTACCATATATCCATCACTCTGCATTATCTCTACTCCTCTCCTCTCTGCATTACCCTCCACCCTTCTCCCTCATTACCCTTCATCCCGCTCTCTCTGTTACCATTAATCCTCTCTACTTCCTTTCCATCTCCCCTCCTCCTCCTTGTCTCTCTCTCCTCCACGCTCCAGTCATATTCAAGGAGGTGAACACCTGTAACCCGGCAACCATCACAGGGACACTGTCCCGTATCTCCCTCGATGAGGAGGACGACCCCAAGCTTGCAACCCACCAGGAGGGGGGCGTTGGGGTCAACTTCAGCTCCCTTCCTGGAAACATCCCCCCTCCTAACCTCCTGGTCCAGGTGAGTGGTGGCTAAAGGAAGGTCGATGGATGGAAACTTTATATTGGAGATGATAAATAGATGGATGGATGGATGGATGGATGGATGGATGGATGGATGGATGAATGGACTGATGGATAGATCAGCACAGTATCACTGGATGTTCTTTATATGTCTTTAGATGCCAGAAAAAAGGAATGTGATTGGTTTATTTTAACCAGGATGAGGGCGGAGCTTTTATTGCAAATCGCCCTAACCTTAACCCTTTCCAAACCTTAATGTTAACTACATCTATTATACATTTATCCGTCATGTTATATTTTGAAGAATGTTATAAGTCATGTCATATACACACATTTTCTCTTTCATTGGAGTGCTGAAAAAATCATCACATATACACGAAATGTGATGATTTTCTGAAACCCAATTTGTGTCAATTTCACAAATTCCTGTGATGTTGTGTTGGATAGATAGGGGTGTAGACAGCATGGGACCCTATAAACAGGTTGCACACTGAATGCAAAAACATTGTTTTTTTAAAAAGTACATATTTTCCTCAGAAGGAAAATTCCAAAGTGTTGAGAAACCACACTGATTTGACCATAAATCCCTCCCAAAAAAGAGACGCCTTGCAGCTGTTGTGGCCAATTTTTCCAATAATTATACAGTCGATGTATCACATTAACACATTGAACTTGTTTGTCAGCAAAACGCCTCTAAAAGCTGTTTTGTGCAAGAAGCGAAATGCTAGTCTTTTGGAACAATTCTACAGTAGATGTTTGGCAGGAAATACAACTTTGATCTAATTTGATCACAGCAAGAAATGTAGGAAATGTTGTTTCTTTATAGTCTAATGTTAAAAAACAAACTGCAGGGAATCTCCTCTGCACAGTGTTCCCATGTAGACTATTAAAATACATATTTCCCGTATCAAAATGGTCTCCTGATATGGTTTAGCATTGTTGTATAGTTCAAGTATCCATAGTCTAAATTAATAGCAGTGAAAAAATAAAAATACAGCTGTAGGTATCATACAATCAACTGTAAATCTACAGTATATACCTCAACTCTTGTGTGTGTAGTTCAGGGGAACGTCCAGTCGCTGAAGTTTTCTACCCTGCAATGGTCCACAATTTTAGATGCAAGTTTTAGTCATTTAGCGGATTCTCTTATACAGAGTGACTGATGGTAAGTATATGTATTTAAGAGGAACTAGGTAAACAACCAACATTCAGTAGTATGGGTATTCAATATCCAAACCTTAACATTGAATGTGCAAGGTCAAGTCCTGCAAATAAAAAGAAAACATTTTAAAAGGCAACAAAGGTAGTGCTAATTTAGGAACTAAAAGGAAACCATGATAATGTTTAAGATTGCCTGTCAATAATATACACTCACCTAAAGGATTATTAGGAACACCATACTAATACTGTGTTTGACCCCCTTTCGCCTTCAGAACTGCCTTAATTCTACGTGGCATTGATTCAACATGGTGCTGAAAGCATTCTTTAGAAATGTTGGCCCATATTGATAGGATAGCATCTTGCAGTTGATGGAGATTTGTGGGAGGCACATCCAGGGCACGAAGCTCCCATTCCACCACATCCCAAAGATGCTCTATTGGGTTGAGATCTGGTGACTGTGGGGGCCATTTTAGTACAGTGAACTCATTGTCATGTTCAAGAAACCAATTTGAAATGTTTCGTACTGGATGTTTTTCCCTTTTAAAACCATTCTTTATGAACCCTAGAAATGGTTGTGCGTGAAAATCCCAGTAACTGTGCAGATTGTGAAATACTCAGACCGGCCCTTCTGGCACCAACAACCATGCCACGCTCAAAATTGCTTAAATCACCTTTCCCATTCTGACATTCAGTTTGGAGTTCAGGAGATTGTCTTGACCAGGACCACATCACTAAATGCATTGAAGCAACTGCCATGTTATTGGTTGAGTAGATAATTGCATTAAGGAGAAATTGAACGGGTGTTCCTAATAATTCTTTAGGTGAGTGTAGTTTGCATGGCTATAAGATTAAATTGAGTAATTACATTTAGATACTTTTTAAACCAGATTCATTGTTAATGTTAAAGTGTCTTTCTTCACCAATCCAGACACATAGTAATAGTAAGCAATAGATAAGTAATCATGCATAAAAGTATGGCAGAGTTTCTTATTTCTCTTCCAAAAAAATAAATGTATCTTTTCCCTACTTTCTCTCCACATCTCCTTTATAGCCAGCAGGCCAGGTTTTTGTCCTCTCCTCTTAAATATATTTTAGGAGTGATACTCCTAACAGCTCCTCATAGAATCACACTTTCTATGACTTTTAAGTTAACCATGCTATGTGAACACTTTTTTGCACGTTAATTGGGACATGAATGAATGGAGGGGTACTCTGTTTGACCACTCGTACTGGGCTATGAATTTGTTTATTTTCTGTGCCCTTTTTGCATATATTTCATCAAAATATTTGTGCTTCTAATGCCTCTTTAGGGCAAGCCATAAACTTCCATTCCTTCCGTCATCTCTCATTCGGATTTCGCTAATCCCTCCCTCAACGCTGGCTACAAGGGTCTTTATTGGTCTACATGCACTGTAAACAATTGCTTTGATAGGCCACGCTGTGTTAAGTGATTCTGAACAAGAGACCCTCTAATGCGCAAGTTGAAAAAATAAGATCTGTCACAATGATTAATTTATGCGAAATGCGTTGCAGTCCGGACGTGGACCGAAGTCTGCTAGTTGGTGATGGCTGGCGTAGTGGCACTAGTGAAAGTTTGTTCTTAGCGACGGCTCATTTATGACCTGTGTTTCGACTTCTTTTCGTGCAGGTGCCTCCGCTGGGTGTCCTGAACGAGCTGAGCGACACCCCCGTCAAGAAGGATGTGAACCTGGAGCAGCAGAGGCAGCAGGGCACGGCGCCCGTCTACCTGTGCACAGAGAGTGGGATGGGCTGGGCTCGACCGCCCCTGCCTTCCAGTTCCCAGGATGGTTCTGGGGGGGAGGGGGACTACATGGTTTTACCCCGCAGGACGGTCAGCCTCAAACCCCCGCCGCCGACGGGAATGAGCCTGGGGGGCGGGGACAAGCCCCTGAACATCGCAGTGGAGGATCCGCCTTTCCCCCCGCCCCCCTCCCCCTTGACACTCCACCCGGCGGAGAGCGAGGCCTACCCGGCCGACTTCGTCTCCCCCGGCGACCACAACATGAACATCTCCATTAACATGAACCGCTCCTACGGGACGCTCAAGCAGCTCCCCGCGCACGGTGGCCTCGGCCCCCAGGGCCACGCGCACGCTCCGGGCGGCCACCTGCACGCCCCCGGGGCCCACGTGCACGGCTACGGACACTCGATGCAGCTGAAGCCCGGCCAGAGGCCGTCGGTGAGGCAGATCCTGACGGGAGGAGGGGCAACCGTGGAGCGCACTCGCACCCTGCCACGCAACCTGGGCAGCAGCAACGCCAACGCCAGCCTCTCAGCTGGCTCCCTGGAGGTAAAGAGCGGGGGATGGCGGGATGGTCGACGGGAGGGTGGGGCAGGGAGAGGGGTAGGCTGGGGTGATAAACAATATTTTCAACCTGGGTAGAACCACCTCTCATTGGCTTGCCAGAGGTTAAGAGAGATTGGTGACGGAGGGGGGGAACATTGTTTTCAACTAGGGTCGTTTCACAGCTAGCATCGACCTCTCAGCTCTTTTGCTCCTGGGACTTAAACAAAGAGGAAGTGGGTGATGGAGGATCTGAAGTAGACACACAAACACACTTCTATCGCCACACACACAGACTACAGCCACCTCTTCACAGGTTAAGTGAGAGAGAAAGCCTGCTTTATTGGAGGGCTGAAAGCAATTGTTGAAACAAAGTAATTTCTTCCAGTCGTGTCCCAGGGCAGATATTAGGAGTGGAGACGGTGGGGCTTGTAAGAGATTGGAGGAAGTGACAGAGAGAGGGAGAGTGAGAACGAAGAGAGGGCTAGGAAGGGAAATAAAGCGAGCTAGGGGAGGGTGAGAGAGAGAGAGAGAGAGAGAATGAGAGAGAGAGGAAAAGAGAGATGGCGGTATGAGGAATAAGCAGAGTTTCCATCAGCACGGCACTTCCTGTGTACAGAGACCTGGTGGAGAGATGTTGCGTGACGCTGCATGACAACTGGATCCTAGTTATAAATTATTACTCATTACGTGAGATTAAGATGTCCAAACACACACCCTGCATGCCTACAGGGAGATAGAGCAGATTGGGGCGAGAGGGACAGGAGGGTAGGACCTGTCCCTGGAGGATATTGGTCTTTCTACCCTAATTACCAACGTAGAGTCATTTCTTATACACCCTCTCTCTGTCTGTCTCACACACTGTCCTTCCATCCTGCGGAATCACAGGCCTGATGAAGGGAATGGAGAAATTACAGTGAGGAAAAGGGATGTGCATGTATTGTTTAGAACGGACAACATTAAAACAGCTCCATCACCTGTAGCTGGAGTTTCATACAGCACACATCTCCCAGGAGTCTAGCGTGTGACGTAACGTTGTCACATTGTGTTATAAATAGCTTTGTTTGTGTCTGAGGTACAGACATCTTTTTTCTTTCGTGTACAGCTCCCGGTGTAAGTCATCCATGTACTGCGTTGCATAAGGCTCAGTACAATGTAGAGACTAAGAGATCACCGGGGCGACCATTTGCTGAAGTAAGGGAGAAAAACATAAGCTCTTTTTATCCAACTTTTGTTTCGTTGGCCATGAAATTTTACCCACCTTTTGAGGAAAAACTAATATTTTCAGTATAGGGAGCTTACCGTAACTGTTATATTTTGCTGCGGTTTCCCTATTTTTTTTCTACCACTACGTCAGTGTTTGCTTTATAAACCTGCCATCTAGTACCAGAGGATGGTCCTGTTATTTAATTCTGTTTTATTATGCTTTGTCAGAAAAAGAGAAAGTTTGTCACAAGACTGAGCTACCTACAATCCATCTCAAACATGAAGATGTACATTACAACATACTGGAAATGGACTTGATTGCTTTCAAGAATTTAAAGAGGTTTCAGGCGTTGATGTTCGTGATTTTGATGCCAAAATCGTGATGAATTTTGATGCCAAAGCTACCACACATCAATTTTCATGAAATCTGAAAAAAGAGAGTAGTGATGGTGTACAACCACAGGAGACTGGGAATAGTGTAGGAAAAACACAACACACATTCCCCTTTTCACCTTCTGTTCCGTAAAAGAGTCCCTTTGGTAAGAGCGCAGTATATTCTGAGGAATACACTTGACACTGGGTAGAGACGTACTTACAATGAGAGAGTATTTGGATTGTACTGTGTGATGGAAGTTAATGTCAGAATGCATGCACTCAGTTACGTCTGGTTGTTGTGGAAAATATCCCCAAAAAGTGTTATTCAGTTCTCAGGAGGAAGTGTCATTTTTCCTGGAAGACCCCTTTTTTGGTTGCAGTGAGATCCAATTAAAAACCTTTTTTGGATAGATGAAGAACCCTTTCCACTGATGATTTTACATGGAACTCAAAAAGGTCCAGCTTAGAACCAAAAAGGTGTTCTTCTTAGAACCTTGAAAAGGATTTCCTGTGAGGACAGTCAAAAAACCCTTTCGCAGCCTGTGTTTGTAAGAGTGTACGTGTACCTTAGGTCTTGTGATCCTCAGCTGCCACAAGATGGCCTTTTTGAAGATAAGAGGATCCATCTCAGATGTAATGATCCGTGGGTGAGAGATTGAATGAGAGAGTCCTGCCAAGTGTTGTCAACACACCCAGGCTGCATCCAAATAGACCACCATTTACTATAAAATGCTCACTAGTTTTTAACTGGGTCCCTTACAGCCTTTCTTTCCATCTGTCTTTTAAAACCTGCTGTAAACCTCTTCCAGCAAGCCTAGACATTAACAGTAGCACCGGGGTTTTCAACTAACTGCAGGGCCAATCTTCTCAAAGGTGTAATGTGTTTTAGAAAAAAGGGTCAAGGCTCGACAAAAGCAGAGATTTTACATGTCTTACATGTGTAGGAACAACCTTCTACAAAACAGTGGTCTGGCACTGGAGACAGTATGAAAGGCAGTTAAAGGAAATAACATTAACAGTCTGGCTGAATTTAACTTTCATATAATAAAGGCTGTTATCCAGCTCTGGTGAATTTTAATCTTTTTTTATGTATTTTTTATTTAATCCTAAGTGATTTACAGTGAACATGCTTATTCAGAACTTTTTCCCCTCTGGGAATGTATCCAATATGATTTTGCTTAATTCTCCCGCAATGTACCAATCAGAACAGTTTTTAAGTCGAAACGTCTACACGCAGGTGTGTGTGTGTGCGTGCGTGCGTGTGTGTGTGCGCGCGCGTACGTGAGCATGTTTCTATGTGCTGGTGGTCAGTGGTGGTGGGCGGGCCCGTTTGAGGAATCTTCCGACATTGATCATTATGTTCTCTCCCCTCGCCAACTCCCCCCTCCCTCAGAGGAAACGAGTACGCTACTCTGAGCTGGACTTTGAGGTAAGACTCCCCCCCTCTTCCCCGCTTCCTTCTGTATCATCCAGGTTTAAGTGACGCGTAGAGGAGCCGACAGCATCGCTAAACCCCCTTCCTCTTGCGCCTTCAACTCCTGCTTATGACTTGGTGCGCCGTAATCCATGCATAGTGTCCCCTGTTTCTACAACAAGGATTTTATGCACCCCCAATCCCTTACATTTCTTCACTTTTGAAAGATTTTTGCCTCGATTGGTTAAATATAGCATATCCCGGAGTTACATATCGAAATCAAACAATCATATCAATCTGAATGGAAATTCCACAGTGGGGTGCAAGCGTCCTGGTTGAATAAACGACAGTAGAGCGCTTTGAGTGGATGATGTGAATAATGTGATTGTATAATATGTGATTAATTGCTTAATGAATTGAAGTGTTTGACGGTGGGTTGATTTTAACAGTTGGGTGTTTTTTTGGGGGGGGGGTAATCACATGTGTGTGTGTGTTAGAGTGTGACAATGGCTACATGGAATGAAAAAGCCGTGCAAATTCTGCAAATCTCCAGTCTCAACCCTTCTCACCAAACTAATGAGGATTGGCCTCCCCTCTACTCTTCTCGTTACTGTTTAAAGACTGGAGACTTGTTTTCCACTGCGAAGGCCTCGTTCATTGTCGAGTTATAGTATGTGCGATGTTAACCAGCAGGCTAATAAGCACCAGTACTGTAGTGTGATGACCAGCAGTTGGTCACAAAGATGTTGCCTAGGAGCAATGTTTAACCAAAGCCAGTACCCTTTCTGTCTGGCATAGGTAGCAGTACTGCATGACATTTTCCTCAAAATGGCTGACATCCTCTGTGAGCATCGGAAAAATAAAGGTGTCACGTATAGTGAGGAATTAAGCTAGGAAAAAAAAATTGTATAGGTGTTATGACAGAAGACAGTGTAAAACATACGGCTGAGTGACGGTGAAAGGGAGAGCGTCGGACTGTGGCTGAGTTGGAAACAGGTCTACACCTAAACAGTGACTTAAGTTATTAAGTCTTCCTCAGAGAACTGACAGACAGACGGAGAGGTAGAGAAGAGGGCAGTTCTTAGTAATAGGTGGCAGCCAACCTTGGCCAGAGTATCTGAGTGTTGCACTCTGGCCCCTCTCTCTACTCACCCTGGTCCATTAGACGCCGCCACAGCTCTGCTAGAGCACTAGCCATTAGCGAGAAGAACAAGACGCTGTGACAAGTTTGCTGTCAGAGACTTCCACTTGCAATAGGATGTAGTTGCTGTTACATAAATGGGCTAAGGTCAGAAAGCTCTTTGCGAGCTAAATGGCTGAGGTTGGGAATTTTGGGAAGGTAAGCTGATCCTAGATCTATGCTTTCAGCTAAGTCACTATAACTCGCTACTGTCTGTTGGCCAAATGATGTAGCTAGCTAACCAACTAATGCTCAAATCTTTACCAGCTAAATGGTTGAGTTTAGGGATTTCGAGAAGGTAAGCTGTGCTTACAGGTAGCGTTCTCAGAGCCAACTCACTACTGCCCGTTAGCTAGCTAACTAATTAATGCAACACACTTGACAAATGTCTGTTTGGAGAAAACAAATAAGGCAGGTCACAGCAATTGCAGCCTAAAATAAAGAGACATTTAGGTGAGAGAAATAGAGAAAGACGGATCTCTCCATCGTTGTTAGATTGATGAGCAGATGCTTTTATCCAAATTGCCTTACAGTAGTGAGTGAATACAGTATATTCCCACAAATTTTCACACTGATAAATTCCATCCATCTTTCCACCCCTCGTTCGCTCCATTCCTCTTCCATGTACTCTTTGCCGTGGCTGGCAATGCCCTCAATCCCTTGGCCTCGTCCACTCGGTCAGCCCATGCTCCATGTCCTCATACCTATCCGTGCCTCTTTACTTTTTTTTCTTATTCTGTTCATTTTTTTGTACCTTCCTTTCCCTTCCAGAAAGTGATGCACACTCGCAAAAGACACTCAGAGCTCTACCATGAGCTCAACCAATCCTCCACCAAGTTCCACACCATAGACAGGTATAGCAGGGACCCTGCCATGTCCACGTTCAAGGTAAGATCCTGACCCCACCGTGAGAAGGGGAAACGGGGGATTACTGCCCCCCACTTCAGTCTCTACACCCAGCCACAGCACTCCATTCACATCCAACACACACACTGAGCTCATCAGCACCCCCGGTGGATCATATGGGAACTGGGTCTGACGTAACGGGTGTCTTCCATCGTCACAGCGATGCGAAGTGTTTGTTTGTCCATTGTTCTGGTATTTTTTCTGTTATGTTCGCACTTATTACGCCCCACTCCTGGCATCTTTAGCACAGGGAGCACGAGCACGTCGACCTAACTTGAGATCCACAAAACGAAATATTTAGTCAGAAATCGTTTTGTTGATCCCAATGTATGTGTCTGAATAAATGCATGATGCATGGATTTTAATTCAGCGTTCAACATCCAGTAAACCTCTTGAGTGATGTTTCAAGTGCATGGTGGGATTTTGCTCTCACAACAAGGAGTAAATAAGGATAATAATATATTTACTGAACACTCAATGTAATTCGGGTCAAATACCAAATGGCACTCTCCCCACTATCCAATGCTGCAATACATCTAACTAGTGCCCTAATATGTACCCCAAAATATATCTCACCTTTAAAGTAACAACAAGCCATAATGTAACAGAATGTAGGTACCACTAGATACATTATTTTAAAACAACTCTAAACACTGTTCTACTGCATAAGTCTTCCATTTCAAATGCACTGTTATAATTTCAATTAAATATGTTATAAACTTGTTTGTACTTCATTAACCATTGCTAACCTTGACATTTTTATTTTGTGATTTTTCATTCCAAGCTGAAATGTTTAAATGCTTTAACATTTTACCAAAATTCAGTTTTTGCTGGAGAGCAACTTAACTACCTCGTGAATATGTCATGATTGTTATTTTAGAGATAATGACGAATTAGTCAAATGTGAAATGTTGCCTTTCATCCATGTGGGTGTACGGTTTGTGTTCGTACCTCTATGTGTTTGTGTGTCCTTGGCTTTTGTGTATGTGAGGATACTGTATGTTTGTGTTTGCCAGTGTGTAGCACCATGAATGTGCCATTAGCATCGGTCTGAGCACACCCTGCTTGCAGTCCGCTGACCTTCAGAGAGCCTGTAGCATCACCATGTGAAAACCACACACACACACACACACACACAGAGGGTTGAGTTATTCAGTCTTGATAGGTGCGGTTCCCCTTAGAATTGTCAGTGTTCTGGTGAATCTCTTTTTAACTGGAAACATCACTGAGAACTCACACAGACACACACACACATACAGTTCAAATGAATAACCATTCATACACACAGGACTTTGCTAACTTGGTCAGGGGACCTTGAGCTACAAGCCTTAATGAGACCGAACTCTTGGTGTAATACATAACAACAATAAATAAATGGAAAGAAACAATGCAACAACATAAGCATTAGTACCGAGCCACGACCCAAAAGACAGACGAAGAAATCCTGGCATGAACAGAATTTAGTAAATTTCTGTCCAGAAGCACGTTATAATCTGTGAGAAATTTCAACACATCTTGACTTTCTTATCTATCATGAGTTGTATGTATTTTAAAGCACATACTTTGTGTCATATGTTACAGCAATGTAGGACACAAGTTTCAAAATATTTTGAGTCTACCAGATTTCATAGCTTTTTTAATGGCTCTCAGGCTTTGTTTTGATACTCAGAACTGTCCCGAAATTGTTGAACAAAGAAAGGGCTAATTAAACAATATACATTCATGTTTTGTCCATGGAGTGCCAGTGTTAAATTATATAATATACTAAAGACAGAACACTGATTGGGACAGGCAGTTTAATTTAATTCACTTTTTTTGAGAAAGCTTGGAACTGTTTACATCTTTTCAGCATATCACGGTCTCTATTGTTTTTTGTGACATTTTCAACAGGCCAGGCAACAATGATTTTGTGACAAGCAGCCCTGTAAAACAATTCCAATTATAGACAACTGCCTGACAGTATATAATAAATCACCTAATTCTTTTTTCAAATAACATTTCCAGGGTCCCTAGTTTGATTATATAAACAAACATAATAATTGTAGCCACAAGTCAGCTGGACATTATTGGGCAAGTGGGCACAGATTTCAGAATAAGTGTTTGGTATATGTTTTATTTTTTCAACCAAATGGCCTAGAGCCTACTGCCAGCTGTCCAGCACCGGCAAGCCTGTGCATTAAAACGGGCCTGAATACAAAACAGCAGACAAACACACATGGTTATGTACTTATACACAAGAACTGACATACACACTTCCTG
Organism: Umbra pygmaea; assembly: GCA_016801145.1. Taxonomy (NCBI): domain Eukaryota; kingdom Metazoa; phylum Chordata; class Actinopteri; order Esociformes; family Umbridae; genus Umbra; species Umbra pygmaea. The sequence continues at coordinate 28,931 of JACXGM010003665.1, forward strand.
ACACCTATTCTATTCCCCAGGCCAGAAACCTAGCCTCCGCCTTCATTTTTCATTTCCTCCACATCTTGATCTAGCATTCCAGGACTACTGCCCAGCTCTCGCTCCCGTTATTAGACACAGAGCCAAACATATGTTTGCCCATGTACAAGTCACTTCTAATGATTCTGTCAAATATGGTATTCACCAAGTGTGTTAAAACACTCACTCACTCACACACACACACACACACACACACACGTATCAAACACGTACTTTGAATCATAAATGCTAATTTGTTGATAGCAGTTGTGTTACGAGAGGCATAGGTGTGACATTACATCACCTTGAACTGCTCTAATACGTTGTCATATTCCATGCTATCAGCCAATCACCATTCTGGATTTAAACCACCTCGTTTATGAATACATATTTATAATATGTTGGTTCAGGAGTGAAATTAGTTCAACACAGTCCGCGTTGTCTGCAATTATGGCCGAAACAGGCATGGCTTAGCCAAGTCATAATCTAGCTAATTGATTAGATTTGCTGAAGCTGATACAGTTGTAACCAATATTATTCAACCCCCATTGCACTGTTAGCTGTTTACAATGAACAAATCAAACAAAAGCAATTGATATAGGTCAACACAATGAGTGCTTTAAGTGGTTTCCCCAAATCAAACTTAAAATGCAACTCATACTGACTTCTCTAGTCTCAAAGTGATTCAACCCCTGAATAGAATCCCTCACAACAGCATGAATAGGCAAAAGAGTTGTTCAAGCACAAATATACAACTAAAAAGGGCTACACTATTTGCACAAAGTTTAGTTGAGCTGGAACACATGAAATACCTGAACTGGCTAGTGTTTGGTTGAGTGTCACGTTTGACTACATGTTAGAAACAAGACAAAAGAATGGTCCAGAAGGTTGAGAGAAATCTCATCGCCCTTTGTAAGCAAGGAACAGGAGAAAGAAAGATAGTGAAGGCACCGAATAATCTCAGAGACACCGTTGGAAGCATAGTTTGCAAGTTCAAAGTTAAGGGAACGGTGGTTACACTACCTGGATGGGGCAGAAAAAGGAAGCTATCAACAGCTGCAACCAGATTTCTGAGACAGCAGGTTGTGTAAAACCCTCCAGTTTCTGCAAAAGACCTGCTGCAAACTTGGTGGCAACAGGCACTGAGGTTTCAGTGAGTACAGTAAGGTACCTACTAAACACAGAAGGTTTCCATGCCAGAACTCTAAAACGTACACCACTACTGACCCAATAGCACAAGAAAAGCTGTCTCCAATATGCAAATTGGGATTCTGTTCTGCAGAACTATGAAACAAAACTGGAACTTTTCAGCGCAGTGGATCAGCTGCATGTCTGGAGAAAGAAGAATGATGAATATGCTGCAAACAACACTTGGTTGGTTTTGAGACTAAAGAAGTCATTCTAAGTTGAATTTGCAGTTGAATTTGGGAAAAGTACTTGAAGTATTTGTTATGCTGAGCTACAGTATTTGTCTCAATAGCCAGCAGCATAGCACCCTGTATTCCACTGCTGGTTTGCTTCTAAAGCTAAGCAGGGTCGGGCCTGGTTAGTCCCTGGATGGGAGACCAGTGCTGCTGGAAGTGGTGTTGGGTGGCCAGTAGGGCGCACTCTTCCCTCTGGTCTAAAGATCATTCCCAATGCCCCAGGGTAGTGATGGGGACTGCCCTGCATAGAGGGTGCTGTCTTTCCATGGCACTCGTAAGAGTAGAGGTGTTTACCCCAGTGTCATGGCCAAATTCTCAAACAGGCCTCTCACTTCAATCATGGCCACCTAATAATCCCCCTCCTTCCTAATTGGCATATATAACTACTCACCTCTCTACCTGATAGCTGATGTGTGGTGAGCGTTCTGGTCCAAAATGGCTGCCGTGCATCACCCAAGTGGGTGCTACACATTGATGGTGGATGAGGTGGGCTTTCCCCCTTATTTTGTAAAGCGCTTTGGGTACCTTGAAAAGCAACATATAAGTTGAATGTCTTATTATTATTTCAAATGCTTTTGTTTGATTTGTTCATTATAAAAAGCTGACAGTCTGTAAATTTTGACAATCAACCTGATTTGCAATGGGGGTTGAATAATTTTGCTTACAACTGTAGATACCCCATTGGAAGTTGCTTCGACGGATCAAGCTAAAATCAATTGGAGAGAATTAAAAAAGATGCAAATGTAGTATAATAGATATTATACACTGGCAAACAAAAACATCCATCAGAAAGCATACCCTACTGGTCAAAAATTTTAGAATACCCAGGAATTTACCTGTGTTTTGATAGAAATTGTTACATTCCTTCACCAAAGTTGCATTAAATTTAATAGAAATTATTGTCAAAACATTTATTATGGATGAGCTAAATGTTTCATCAGGCCACTGCTGTTTTCTGTGTATAATTAATCATATATCAATAATATCTGACAGTAATAAAGGTTTGCAACATTTGTAATATTTAGAATACTGTATATATTTTACACATTATAATGCCATCTTAGTGAATTTCTATTAACAACATGAAAATCCCTGTTTTTTCTTTTACTTTTGACCAGCAGTGTATTTAAAAAACACAGAGAAATATTTGAAGGTGCAGATACTGTATTGTACAATCATTCTGAAGCACACTCAAATTGTAAGTCTGCACAGGCATGCTGGATCTAGATTGGATATAAACAACTGAGACGAATGTCGTAGAGTACTATATCGCATACTGTTAGTACACAGTTAAGGAGTGGCCCTAACAATGGCGTTAAGAACCAGAATGGGACGTTACACTTCCACACCAGCTAAGACATTTAGAGGTTGACGGTACACTATTTATGGTGATGGCCTAAATGTGTTTTATGCATGTATGGGTTGGTGCACATGAGTTTTTGTGTGAAGCGCATGTGTGTGCACATCTGGTTCTTTCGTTGTGTGTAAAATTGTCTGTGTACTTGTGTGTGTGTGTGTGTATTTAGCTTCTGCTTTTCTGGGACAGATGAATAAAGTTTATGGGTCTATAATTACAGCTGTGGTAATAACATAAATGTTTTATAATCACTGTAATATTTGCATGTCTTAGCCCTGTGACAGCTGGTGGCTGCTTTCACCCTCCCAACCTGTTTCCACCCTGTAAGCCTTACTGCAGACGTTAACATAGGGACTCTAATTTAGCCGGATACCTATAATTATATCACATTATCCTGTCATAAAAATGAGCTAAGTGTGTGTACTCTGCATGAGAGGATTAAAGTGTCTTAACTATTACAAAAAACAATGTGAAGTACATAACCTAAATTCCACTGAAAGTTGTGTGTTCAACATTATACTGCTTTTAAACTATAATGGCAGGCATAATAATTGTGGAGGGAGCGGATGCTAATTTTTGCTATTCACTCAGGAGATAAAATATACAAACAGGATGAGACAACTTTGAAAATGTGAGGTGAACATTTATCAGAAAACCTTTTCTGTGATTTCTTTGTCAGAATCAACCAAAGTACAGATTGATCGACAAGCCCCTTGTTTAACTGTAATTTTTTTAATATCCAGCCTACCTTACCTACAATCATAGGCATAGCTAGCGGGGGCACTAACACGTTCGCTTGGCAACACTATATAATGCCGGCAACACAAACTCATTCAAAATAATAGCGCTCGTAATTCATTACAATAATCATTGTTAATTCATTGCATAGATAGGTAGTGGGTTCATGTGTTGCAAAAATTAGTCTATTGTTAGATATAAAAGTTTTTATTGAATGTTTTTCAAATGCAATAGTGTTTGAAACAGAGACAATATATCCAATCAAATTCTGTGTGCAATGTATTTGTTACCTTTTTTATTAAAAAGTTGTTATTGAAAACCTGTTACGTGTTTGTTTCGCAATCACATGCTCTTATTGTTTCTTTATACACCATACAATTGCATTTGGTTACAATTCACTAGCTTTGTAATGACTTCACAATGATTATTGCAATTAATTCAAATGAGCGCTTTTATTCTGAAAAGAAAACTAAAGAGTTTGTGTTGTCGGCATTATATCGTGTTGACGGCATTATATCGTGTTGCCAGGCAAACGTGTTAGCGCCCACTAGCTACGCCTATGCCTACAATAACACCAAGTTGCATTTAAACAGCCTTTACCAACACCCTAAACATCCTCTAACACGTACTCACTGAACATTACTCATAACCCCTCACTAACCACCCTGGCAGGTGCCGCCTCTTCCACCACCGAGGCAAAAAGAGCCATCCTTAGCACGCAGAATGTCCCTGGTTTACAAAGAGAGTCAACGTAAGCATGCTAACAAACACTAGAACCCTTTAACGTCTTTCCTTCCATTAACCCATTTGGTAGAACCCCTGGTTAGCCTTCCCCACTGTGAAGTGACTATGTTTCAGTCTCTTTATAATGTGTACTGCCCGCTAGTGGTGTGTATTTTTTTGGTTACAATCATGTATCCTCATGCCATCTGTTTGTGATTGCATCTTAAAAACACCTGTTTATAGTTCTGACCAATGTCCATAGTGCACTATACAATATAAGGAATTCGGTGGAATTTGTGACTCACCCGAGTTCAAATGTACCCATGAATTCTCTGTCTGAATGTACATTTGATAAGCAAGACAATGGATTATGTCCTTGCCTATCAAAAATATGAAATATGTACGTTATGGTAGTCACTGGGTCGAGCCTGACTACAGCTTCTCCGACTTTGCCTGGAACTCCAGCTTGAGGCAGCGCAAGTTGGTATAGCACTGCCCAGGATTTGGGATAGATAAGTTGGATTATCTACATTGCTACGTCGCTCTCCAGTGACTCCTTTTGTGCAGGTCGGGTGTCTGTAAATTCAATTGCGGAATTATAGTTGGTGGCTGTCAATCATTCAATGCATGATCTGGCTAAAGGCTTCCGTGTTGAATGAGCAGTGTGAAAAGAATCCACCAGTCGTGTGAGCGACCTTCACCATCCCGCATTTGTCCAAGGAGTTGCGGAGCTGCTGAAAAGACAGCGTTAGTAGAAAATTGGAGAACACTAATTCAGAGGGGACAAAAATGGGGACAAATATTGCACACAAAAGGAAAAAACATATATGAACTGTGCCTAATCTAAAAATGTACAGTTGGATCTACATAAAGTGCAACTTTGGTGACTGGAGTTTGATATATCCCACAAGGCAATTAGTCACCAATAATTGTATGTGAACCAATAGAGGTGACGTGTTCATTTCAGTGTTGGGATGTCCATTTCATTGGTGGGATGTCCATTTCATTGGTGGGATGTCCATTTCAGTGTTAAGATGTCCATTTCATTGGTGGGATGTCCATTTCATTGGTGGGATGTCCATTTCATTGGTGGGATGTCCATTTCAGTGTTGGGATGTCCATTTCATTTGTGGGATGTTCATTTCATTGGTAGTGGTGTCCATTTCATTGGTGGTGGGGTGTCTGTTTCAGTGTCCCTAAATAAGATCTATACCCATTTAAATGCAACTGACACATTAATCCATAGCAACTCAATTGCATGACCAAACCTGTTTATAATACCCTGATAAACAGATGTCTCCGGTCCATAAACGATTACCAATAAACCAAGGCACTGAAACAGACCTGACACCGTGTGTTCTGTAATGACACAGACAGCTTGTCATTGGTCAACGATAAGGAAGCTAATATGGGTGAGGAGATAATGAATGCTGACCTGCCAGGAGAAGATTGAGAGTTCTGGAAGCGTCTACACAGGCAGGACGAGTGGATACCAGACCAATCACACAAACACACATAAATATTTTTATGAATTTATAGACAAAAGTAAATGCACACAACAATGCTCAGATATTTCCGGCATGCACAGACAAACAGACATGCTAACACAGTGCTATTCCCCTTTCCTTGCTTTTCCAATCTGGTGTTTGCTGAGGGCAGTGGGCTCATGTGTGTCAACAAACATCTACCTTCTCAGATACAATCCATCCCTCACAATCTCCTCATCTCTTTTTCTCTCTGTTGTCCTCTCTGTTGTTCTCTCTGTTGTCCTCTCTCCCAGCCTGACTTTTGCTACACTAATCACCCAAATGGAGCCAGTCCTCTCTCTCGTCCGCTCGTGTCTAGATATTGTGCAGTTTGTTGGCTTGTGTGCACTAGCGCCCTTGCGTGCACTAGCGCCTACAAGTTAGTGCGCATTGCTTACTATGGCTAGTGCCGTCTGTACGGCAGTTAACCTCTAAGTGATGATGAAGGCACTATCCGGATAGCTACTCGGCTCCCCGCAGCCTGGCCCATATGGCTGCAAATGGATGGAGTCCCATGTTCAATCTATCCTGGGTAATAGGGACACTACAAAGGAAGCGGGCGTGATGGGCCCCTGGCTAGTTCGGGGGCGGGGGGTGTTGGAAAGAGGGTTGGGAGGTGTAGGCGGTCTGCTAAAATATGTGTTAGCCGTGGCATCTGCTCCGATTTTTTGTTTAAGAACGCCTGCTCGTCGTCTAAGCCACAATAAGGCCTCCCCAACTCTCCTTATTTCGCCTCCATCTCTCATGCTGTTTTCCGTGGTTCAGAAGGTGGACAAAGACATTTGCACGCAGTACCCAGCCGAGCGGTGACACATCCACTCTCAGTCTCTAATGAAGTACGGAGCTGTGTGCATCTGTCTGTGTTTCCGCCCGTGTACGTGTGCCCGTGTGTAAGCACGACAGCCGAGCAGATGCATATTTCATCTCTCGAACGGGCTGTTTCTTCCTTTCCGTCTGATCTGTTGAAGGAAATGAAGTTTTCCCTCTCCTCTTTCTCAAGACAGACAGCTGATGTTCCAGAGTTGTGCAGAACTCAGTGGGCTGAAGAGGAAATAAAGAGATAGTTTGTTGTGTTTTTATCCATAGTGATTTAATTCGGGGTGCGGTAGCTGTGTGAGTCAGCGTGCGCGAGAGGGGTTCTGACATTCTCAGTCGTGTAGTTGCCATAGTGCCTGTGTATTTGTTTTGATTGTCAAAATAAAGTAATGATAATCTAAACGATCCGCCCAGCAATTAATCAGTCAATAAGTGCGTAGAAAAGGTCAGTGAAATTCGACTAAAACAATGAAAATGTCACGGAGGAAAGAAGCGGAATCCACTCATTGCCCTCGAGCAAAATGTTTCTGCATTTAGATTGTTGTTTCTATCTGTATTTCACACTGTGCTCAGATAAAAATCAATGAATTTCCACTTTGTTGGATTACAATGACAGCGTCCTTCTTCGACCCCCCCCGTCTGCATTCCATTGACCCTTTTACCGCATCTATTTATCAGCTGCAGGACTGATCAGGCTACCATGTTTCCTCGTGCCACATAGAATTACAAATTGAAAAACTAGAATGGACATGAATCTTCTCATGATGGCATAAAAGGTACATAAACCATGGAATGTTAAGGCTTTCTGACATAAATAGTTTAGTACTTTAACAGGGTCTCTACGTTTAGCCCCTGGGACCCTATGGGAGCATATCATCACAGGGTGAGTAGGAGAAAAGCTCACACACAATTTGAGGTGATTCACTTTTTGTTTGGTTTCAGTGTTACCGCACAGTTGATTGACGGTAATTGAAATGTTAGCAATAGTGCTGCACCCGCTAAGGGAGAGTGTGCCAATTGTAGTCACTGTGCTTTGAGGGTGACTCAGGTTAAACTGAGGTGTCTAATTTTCAGTGACAGACCTATTGTTAGTGAATCAGTGAGGGCAATTTGACTGCACTTCCAAACCCGCAGGTCCTTAACTCAATTTTCTGCCATTGAACTGAAGGGTTCCAATTTCAGCTCGAATGTTCATTCTTTTTCAACCGCTTTCTCTCTTCTCTCTCGTTGTCCTTCTTTTCGATTTCAACTCTCTCAACTCTCTTGTTGCTTTCTATTCTCAATTTCTCCTCCATATATCTTCACAGCCTGACATTTCGTATCTCTCAGTCTTGCCATTCTTGTCATTTGTTTGCCCTCTAAACTCAAGTCCTGAGTTGTGCAATTGAGGCCTTAATTGAATAACTAAATCCTCTCATTAGCCTGTTTTTAATTACTTCCATGCCCCCTTCCTCTGTGCCCAGTAGAAACTCATCATCTGTTTTCTCCCTTTCACACAAATTGCCAATGAAAATCCAAGGGCTGGCTCTTCGTAGTATAGCCTAGCGTTAGCGTAGCATAGCACACCAGCTCGCTATTACTCTATCAGTAGAGCCTAATGAGGTGACAGTTAGCCAGGGCGGAACAAAGCTAGCAGTGGCTCTGATTTGCACTGAAGAGCTCTATGCTAATTTGACTCATTTAGAGTCCTTGAACCAATTAGGAGCTGAGTGTAAAAGGGACATTTCACTTGCCAGAACTGTTTATGGATGAGACACTAGAATGCGACCATGCATAGCACTGCAGTGTCCATGCTGCAGCAGATTGCGTTGTGTGATTGCTAATTTGTTAGTGAAGTGTGGCCCATAATAGGTTGTGTTCGTGCTGAATTCACTACTTACTTCCCTTTGAAGACCCCTATTACTGCAAAGCCAAACCTAGTTCATTATTTGCCCTGAGGGTAGGTTGTACACTAGCACAGTTTGTCCAATCAATTGCTGTTTTTGAGCTTGGTACAGAATAATGATGCTATGATGGTTTGTGCTAAAGTTAAGGTCTTTAAACAGTTGACATCTAAAGTTTACTCGATTGGAGCTGGGGAACTTCTAGCTGAGAGAGAGTGATTGTAACTTACTTGATTGTAGTTTGTGAGTGACCACCTGAGCCCTGGTTGCTTCTGATTGGCTCAGAGACCCATTGTTGCCTCATCAGAACCAAATACATACTATTTGTTACTTCCTGTTCCACTGGTACCCACTCATCTCCGGGCCTTGCTGTCTGTCAATCCATGTTTTCATCAAAACTAGTTATGTCTTCTAATTCATATACGCTACAGCATGTGTTTGTTGTTTATTTATATAATCCCTTTTTTATTTTAATGTATGTGATTCCATAACTGACATAATGTCTTTTACTGGATGGTACATTGTTTATTAATTGCCTCTTTTTGTTTTGTTTGTTTGTGTGTTGTCTGGTTTGGTCGTCCTTATGCTTGGTGCTGCATTTGTTTTTGTAGTTTGACTGTAGCAAGGCAGCAAGCAGAACCAAGGGCAACAAACAAAAGAAAGGTAACACGAAACCCAACACAGCACCCCACCCCTCCCAACCCCAAATTCAACTGGTCTAATTGCCCCAACTAGGGATTTAGTTTTGGGGGGGTCTGTCTACTCCATATAAATACCTACATGACCATGTAGACCTCAATATCTCTAGTGAGTGTGTAGTGTGTTTGTAATATGTATGTGTGTAGTGAGTGTGTAGTGTGTTTGTAATATGTATGTGTGTAGTAAGAGTGTAGTGTGTTTGTATTGTGTATGTGTGTAGTGAGAGTGTAGTCTTAGTAGAACTGTATGTTTTTTTAAATGTATGCAATCTCTGCCCCTCCATTCCATCAGAACACATGTACAGCTCTGGAAAAAAATTAAGAGACTACTGCATTGTTTTTTCTCAAATCAGGCCCAGTGAAAACCTCTGGAATGTAATCAAGAGAGATGGATGGTCACAAGCCATCAAAGCTGAGCTGCTTGAATTTATGCCGGGAGTGGCATAAAGACACCCAACATCAAACGTGAAGGACTGGTGGAGAGCATGCCAAGACGCATGAAAGCCTACTATTATTATGATTATTATACAATAATTATTATTCCACCAAGTATAGATTTTTGAACTCTACCTGACTTGTGTTCTTTGCATTATTCGAGGTCTGACCACACTTGATCTTTTTTTTAATTAATACCAGAGACACTTATGATTTTCCAGTGGTCTCTAAAGACCTTTATGTGTGATGCGTACAGTCAGCACATCTTCATCACTTCCTAGGTATCTTTAGGGAGATGTCAGTTTGTGTTGCTGCTAGTTGGGTTTCTCACATTGCTTTTTATTGATTTCTCACTTGAGAGAGAGACAGACACACAGAGAGACGAAGAGATGAGGATGAACGTACAGATAAAAGCAAAGTACTGGAGGACGTTGTGATATAAGGTTACATTACCATAGCAATGTTACAGTAACGTGACAGAGTTAGCATATCAGTGTTACAGTACTATGCAAGATTTAGGTGCAAGGGTTACAGTAAATTACCTGTGTTACAATAACATGAGGGAGTTAGTGTCAGGAGTTACAGTGAGATGGCAATATTACAGTAAGATTTGTAAGTTAGTGATAGGGTTTAAATGAACACTGCAGTGTTACAGCAAAATGCCTAGCAAGACAGAGCAAGGAGAGGAAAGGACAGAGACAGAGTTAAAGAAGGAGATAATGTGAGCATCAGAAACTTGTCTGTGCAAGCATGAGGTAGAACACGGGCAGTCAGCATCACCAAGCTCTCTATCGCTCAGTTCCGGGTTGCCAGGTTGGCGGTCTAGATTTCTGAAGGACTGAGGCCGAGTATTGGCAGGATGGGGTTTACAAGAGTTGCCTGTAGGAGCCGACCGAGGATCTTACACAAAATAACTGCTGTACTGGTCGGGAAGTGAGCGGTGGGTCCATGGTCCGGGGGCACAGCTTCCTGCAAGGGGGAGGTTTGGAGTTATTGCCCTGCCTCCATCCTTCCGTCCGTGACATCCATCTCCTTCTTACATTCTCTCTGTATCTTTCTCTCTTCAATGCTATCGATCAGAACTGTCCTAACCATCTTCATTTTTACAATCAGATTAACATAGCTGTTCCCTCAGCACGTGGTGTTTCATTCGCCGTGTGCAGTCTGTGTGTGATTTTTTAGCTTATATTATTGGGTCCTACGATGTACTGTGACATGACGGGGGGGAGCGGGTGCGCGGGGAGCGAGGAGAAGAGGGGAATAGGTTAAGCGGAGAGCAGCGCACACCGCTTGCCTGCCCATGGAGGTAGAAGGTCGCAGTTGTTTTTTGAGGGTAGAGCTGTCAGTGACTGTGATGCCATCTCTCTCTCCTTCCTCCTATCTTTCTCCCTCTCCATCTTATCGCAACAGAGGGAAAAGCGATGGAGCATTTCGTCTGCCGGAGGTGAAAAGATCTCTTCAAGTGTAAGTAGAGGAGAACTGACAGAGAGGCGGGTGAGAGAGGGGGGGAGAGAGACATTGACAGAGAATGGCAAAGCGAGGCATGGTGAAAGGAGAGGAGAGAGAGGTGGACAGTGGGATGCATGGCTGGAGGAAGAGGGGACTACAGGCTAGGCACGAACAAGCAGCACAATCACGTTAGTGTAGTCTCCCAGGGATAAAGTTAGGCTTGACTGCAGCATTACCCACATTTCTGCATTACAAAATGATCCTTCGCTGGCGTTTAGCATGCAAATTGCCTCCCAGATTATGCTTTTTGTATTCATTTTGCCAACTGTCAGCCCAAGACGACACAGGGTGAATTATAATCAGGTTATTATCGCCTCCTTGTGGTCATTTCTGTCAAAACAGGTTGTGTGTGGACTACAGAGATATGACAGTGTGTGGCTGTGTGTGTACTGGTGGGGTGTGTGTGCGAGTATGTAGGTAGCTGTGTGTTTCGTTGCGTGTGGGTGGATGTGTGAATGAGTTCCATATGTTTCCTGTGAAAGTGAGATACCAGTTCAGCAGGTTAGGAGTTGATAGGTAGAGTGGTGAGGAAGATGGGTAGGACAAAATGCAGAGAACATGAATTGGTGAGCGAGTTTATTGGTGGAAAGACAATAAGTAATACCCCAAAACAATCTTACATTTCTTTTTAAAATTTCTTCAAATGCAGATCCATTGTCTGCTGATTAATTTGTGCTTTTTTAAAGTAGTACAAATATTTGATATCATGCAGAGACGGTACAGCCTGCAGAGAAAAGGGAAGTTGTCAGAGCAATAATAACCTCTCAACATACTGCATGCATACCCCACACTCACATTTCAGCAGAATACATACCCCACGCTCACATTTCAGTAGAATACATACCCCACGCTCACATTT